>CM050414.1:40795707-40834678 GCA_027564155.1 Gymnocypris eckloni scoliostomus | reverse complement strand
TTGTCCAGCTCTGAATCATATGTGTAATCAGTCAAATTGTGGCCAGGCGTCAGGTGCGGTGGCGTCACGACCAGGATGCTTAAAAGCGTGATGTGCAGCGGCGCCAGCTTCCAGGAATGAAGCATAGCTCTAGTAGGGATGCGGAAGTATGGCCCTGCGGCGCGGCGTCTCGTTCCCTCGGGGAACCAGGGTTATCATGTAACCTGGGGCGTTCCCCTCCGGGAACATCGAGCTGCGTCGAGGCAGCTGAGGCGAGATATCACGCCGCCATACTTGCAAATCCTGCTTAGTGTGTGGAATGCACAGCTATGGCAAGGGAAAAGACAAGCCAGGGGTGGCTCGCAGAATGGTCGTAGAACCTGGAAAGTTAGGGGCGTAGCCCACCCACCAGCGTCACAGATGTCCTGCACAGGTACACCTGCCAGAAGGCCTTGGGCCGCCATACCTTAAGTAGAGTGAGCCTTGATTCCCAAGGCGGGGAGATCAGAGGACTCGAGGTCATAGGAGAGCATCCAGATCCACTACTTAGCATAAGCACCCTGGCCTCCACCGGAGAAAGCGTAAAGAGAGTTTGCCTATTGAAGGCCACCAAGAGGCGTGGTAGGTGCTATAGCCGCCACGTAGACCTTCAGGGTGGAGTGGGCTAACTCTGCGGAGAAAGCAGGCCTGCGAGCTCCAGCACTGTCTCAGCAGGCAGTTAACTGGATCAAGCTGGCGGTCTCCGCACCCAGTCTCAACTTCAGGCGTACAGTTTCCTTATTGAGGGAGCTCTAGATTGGAGGATGGTCTCAGCAACCTCAGTTGAGAGACCAGAGGCTATGAGTTGTGCCCCTCGGGAGCCACACCCATAGTTTCCACAACTCCGGCGGGGTGAAAGATCATGCCCGCTGCCAGTGAGAGGATATCCTCCTGGCGGGAATCCCCATGGAGAGCCGTCGGAGAGAAATCGGGTCAGAGACTATACTCGGCCCGGCCAGAACAGGGTTTTCAATAGAAGGACCCGTCCATCGCCTCTCTCTAGAACTCCCAGGAGCTGAGCGATCGGGAGGCGTACAGGCGAAGCCTCAGCCACGATTGTACCATAGCATCCAGCCCCTTAGCGGAGCTGGATGCCTGCCTCGACAGGATGGCTGCTCCTATCCTTTACGAAGGGAAGAACCCGATATTAATCGCTTTGCCCCCAAAGCACATTTCAGGAACTTCCTGTGATGGGGAAGGAGTATGCATCTTTAGATCGCTCGTGACCACCAGTCCTCGGATCTGGTGAGAGAACGTGCTTTCGAAGAGCTTTCTGAACTTCAGTCGTGTGACTGGCGGTTCAGTTAGCTTAGATCTAAGGCAGACGCAACCCCTTTCCCGGAACAATGAAATGCGGCTGTAGAACCTGGACTCTTTGTCTAGAGCAGGGACCACCTCGATGGTCTCCTCCCTCAGGAGAGTGCCCACTTCTTGTTCCATTACCAGAGCCTGCTCGCCCGTGAAAGGCTGCGGCAGGCGCCACATAGCCTTGTTCTACAGTGTGCGTGACCCATCGAGACACATTTGGCAGCAGTTCACGCTGCCGAATAGTCTACTAAGGGAACCAGTCTCTCGAGACTGGTCTCTGGTGTACTTAGAGCGGCTAGCTCGGTGCCCTGGAGCGGAGGACCGGCAGGGGCGGCCGATCTAGCTGCTCTAGAGACCCCGAAGGGGTGGCGAGCCTCCCAGCTCCGCTACATTTCTGGGCGGAAGAGACTGAGAGAAATGCTCGCTGGAGACCGCTGCGCCCTGGACACGGCAGGGTTAGCAGACTGATCTCCTGAGGGCACTGAGGAGGCAGGCACCGTGTAATGCGGTGTAAACCGCTCTTCCCCAGAGGGCCTGCCCTCATAAGTCCTGGGATGTAGCATCAGGACTGCCTTAGAAGTCTCCTAATGGAAGCACGACGGTCCTCAGACCCGCGTCATCTCTAGGAAGACTAAGGAACCAGAGTCTGCTCAGGCAGGACCCAATAAGACACGCTTGGCAAGGGCTCCCACACCGCCAGATGACTTACTAAGGAAACCAGTCTCTTGAGACTGGCCTCTGGTGTACTTAGGCGGCTAGCTCGGTGCCCTGGAGCGGAGGACCGGCAGGGGCGGCCGATCTAGCTGCTCTAGAGACCCCGAAGGGGTGGCGAGCCTCCCAGCTCCGCTACATTTCTGGGCGGAAGAGACTGAGGAAAGCTCGCTGGAGACCGCTGCGCCCTGGAACACGGCAGGGTTAGCAGACTGATCTCCTGAGGGCACTGAGGAGAGGCGGGCACCGTGTAATGCGGTGTAAACCGCTCTTCCCCAGGGGCCTGCCCTCATAAGTCCTGGAATGTAGCATCAGGACTGCCTTAGAAGTCTCCTAAGGGAATGCGGTCCTCAGACCCCGTGTACTTAGGCGGCTAGCTCGGTGCCCTGGAGCGGAGGACCGGCAGGGGCGGCCGATCTAGCTGCTCTAGAGACCCCGAAGGGGTGGCGAGCTTCCCAGCTCCGCTACATTTCTGGGCGGAAGAGACTGAGAGAAAGCTCGCTGGAGACCGCTGCGCCCTGGACACTGGCAGGGTTAGCAGACTGATCTCCTGAGGGCACTGAGGAGAGGCAGGCACCGTGTAATGCGGTGTGCACCGCTCTTCCCAGAGGGCTTGCCCTCACCAGTCCTGGGCCTTGGCATCAGGACTGCCTCAAGCCTTCTAATGGAAATGACGGTCCTCAGACCCACGTCATCTCTAAGGCCTCAGACTAGGAACCAGAGTCTGCTCAGGCAGATCCCAATGAGACACGCTTGGCAGGGGCTCCCAAACCGCCGGGTGGCCTACTAAGGGAACCAGTCTCGAGACTGGCCTCTGGTGTACTTAGGCGGCTAGCACGGTGCCCTGGAGCGGAGGCCGGCAGGGGCGGCCGATCTAGCTGCTCTAGAGACCCCCGAAGGTGGCGGGCCTCCCAGCTCCGCTACATTTCTGGGCGGAAGAGACTGAGAGAAACGCTCGCTGGAGACCGCTGCGCCCTGGAACACTGGCAGGGTTAGCAGACTGATCTCCTGAGGGCACTGAGGAGGCGGGCACCGTGTGTGCGGTGTACACCGCTCTTCCCCAGAGGGCCTGCCCTCACCAGTCCTGGGCTTTGGCATCAGGACTGCCTCAGAAACCTCCTATTGGAAATGACGGTCCTCAGACCTCGTCATCTCTAAGGAAGACTAGGAACCAGAGTCTGCTCAGGCAGACCCCAATAAGACACGCTTGGCAGGGCTCCCACACGCCAGGTGACTTACTAAGGAACCAGTCTCTTGAGACTGGCCTCTGGTGTGCCGGCGGCTAGCTCGGTGCCCTGGAGCGGAGGACCGGCAGGGGCGGCCGATCTAGCTGCTCTAGAGACCCCGAAGAATGGCGAGCCTCCCTCTCCGCTACATTTCTGGGCGGAAGAGACTGAGAAGCGCTCGCTGGAGACCGCTGTGCCCTAGAACACTGGCAGGGTTAGCAGACTGATCTCCTGAGGGCACTGAGGAGAGACAGGCACCGTGTAATGCGGTGTACACCGCTCTTCCCAGAGGGGCCGGCCCTCAAGGCCCTGCATCAGGCGTTCTGGCCGAAGACTATCGATCCGCAGATCCGTCTTGACCCGGGCGCGTCACTCTGACTCGATTCTGGCGAGTGCATTAGTGACATTCCCGAATAAGGAGCTGGAACACAATTGGGGCTGCTCCGCCCAGCAGCTGACCACCTCAACCTCCTTGGAGGAAGAGGTAAACATTGTGCTCTCACTTGAGAAGCATCCCAAGAGGCTCTTGTATGTCATATACAATATATAATTGTATATATTTCTCTACATATATATATATATATATATATCTAACTTTCATAGTCGGATAAAATGCATAGTTAATTATTCAAAATTAAATGCAGTCAAACACCCAGACAAGTAAACACGGTCTGAAGTGCATAAATGAACCGAGAATCACCATAATGCCGCGTTGCCTCGCAACGCAGCGCGGAACAAAACAAATAAATCTTCTTGGAGAAACTGCTGCAGATTAGCGCACTCTCACTCAAGGGGAAGAACTACAGCTTAGGCTTCCGCCCGGGAAGGCGCTAGACCTGGGAATACAGGTGGAAATAAAGGCGAACCCGTCTCCAACCCGTCTGCCAGATCTATGTGCGATCCCGTGATCTCACTCACCGCGGTGCCTCAGCAGCAGCGGGAGCGCTTGAATTCATAGGCGCGGACACACTCCCTCGGGCGTGCCAGGCGGGAGCACAATGTGCAGCGGACGCTGGATCTGATGGGAAAAGAAGATGAGGGATCACCCGTCTTAATCTCCCATCTAATCCATCTGCGACACAGCCACTGCTCCGCCTCAGCGGCAGCGTGGCAGGTGCTGCGAGGCGCAGGTGAAAACTCCCTCCTCAAAGAGAGTTTTCGCCTCCAGCCAGATCATCGCAAAAACTGTGTGTATCGAGGCGCTAGACCTGGGGAATACAGGTGGAAATAGGGCGAACCCGTCTCCAACCCGTCCGCCAGATCTATGTGCGATTCCCGTGATCTCACTCACCGCGGTGCCTCAGCAGCAGCGGGACTGGGAGATCATAAGCGCGGACACACTCCTCGGGCGTGCCCGGCGAGCACAATGCATTACAGCGGACGCTGGATCTGATGGGAAAGAAGATGGGGATCACCCGTCTTAATCTTCCCATCTAATCATCTCTGAGCACAGCCACTGCTCCGCCTCAGCGGCAGCGTGGCAGGTGCTGCGAGGGCCGCAGGTGAAAAACTCCCTCCTCAAAGAGAGTTTTCGCCTCCAGTCAGAGAGGAACACACAGTCTGTAACGTGATCTACTTTCGCCCTCATTGGCCTTTGATATGTCTGCTTCTAGTCTTTCTTTGCCTATCTTTTTGAATAAACTTTCTTATTTCCTATCTGATAGTAACAGACTCACAGAACACATTCGACTGACACACACAGAGAGCTTTGCTGAATGACAAAAGCTGGCGCCGGCTGCACATCACGTGCTTTTAAGCATCCTGGTCGTGACGTCACCGCACCTGGCGCCTGGCCGTCAATTTTGACTGATTACACATATGATTCAGAGCTGGACAACGCTGATGGCGTTCCCCTAGCGTCTCGGCGCGCCTCGATGTTCCCGGAGGAACAGTCTTTGGCTGAGTGTTGGACTCATGCCGACAGATCGGCGGCTAACAGCGGTTCGACCGAAGCTTTCACAGCCGGCGATGCGAGCGAGTGTTTCATACGGCCGTCTGATGTTATACATGGAGCTCAACGCAGCCGATATCCAGGAGGGCTGTCAAAAAAAATTATTTAGAATATTCGTCAAATTGAAAATACAAATCCACATTCGAATGTAACAAACATTGTATTAGAATTTCCGGTCGTGCATCAGCAGGTTATTCCGAGGGTACATACTGAAGGGGGGGGGGGGGGGGTAGGGCTGTATGGTTGCAAACACTTTATTTTAGCTACATTTAGCCTAAATAATAATCATAAAAAAGTGTAAGTTAGTCAACATAATTTCTTTGTTTAAATGTATTTAAAACACATTGATTGCAACCACTTACCTTCAAAAAAATGTGTCAATTCAATTCATGTTTTTTGTTCAAGTTGATCATAGCATATTTTTGATAAATGTATAGCCTTCTCAAATCATCACGACTTGCCTAAAATAAAATCTATAGATATAAAACAGTTCAAGCATATCACAATGTATGTTTAAATGTTCTGCCAGATAAATGCGCGCTGTTAGATGCATATAATCCAATCGTTCGAGCATATATATATATATATAGAATGCTTTAAATTACTACTTTAAAGCCAAATAATTCAAATGGAAATATAAACTCTTTTTAATAAATTTTTTTAATAAATTTTAGGATCTATTAATCCTAAAGATGCATTTCTCTCTAAAGGCACGTCCAGTGAGGAGATGGCGAGACCATAATTGATGGTTATTAATCTGTTCTGAATACCTTAAACTGTAAAAGATTTGCTGCAATGCGATTTCATCTGATGTGAATTATTTAGCCTAATAATGCATGCAGCTTTAAAAATTACTTTATTGCATTCCAGATACTTTTAAATTTTACGGGTAGCCAGCTTGAATTTAAAACATTGGCTTGAATTCGTTGTATTCCCATTTATAATATAGCTAGCCTTATTAATTATTGTAGGCTAACCCGATCTTATGATAAAGGTGCGTATAGCACGACTTTCTGTTTTTATTTGGCGTGATATTCATATGTAGGAATTGACTTTGGCATGCAAAAGACTGATAAATTCATAAATAATGACATGGTGGTTCAGTCGGAGATACGGGCAGATCCGATCCTCCCTATACGCAGAATACGTAAGCTGCGTAGGGCCCCGAAACACCAGGGGGCGCCCTTGCTCTCAAATATATTTTAATTTTAGTTTCGTTTTGAAAGCATAGCGAGCCGCGGAAGAGATACTGTTTCTTGAGCACTTTCCGCGAGCGCGATTCGGGGCGAAGTGAAACACGGAAAAATGCGTTTCATACATTCGTTCGTAACCACTCGAACACTACAGCCCCCTATCAGCGTTGCTCTCGCGTCTCGCACAAGAGAGAACATGTTTAGAAAGCATGTCAAATTAATGCAAGTTCAACAAAAAAACACGTCTCGAGACGTTTTTCTGCATTTGTTTTTAAACGATAAAATTGCTCTTAGTGCCTAGTATTAAACTATACATGCATGCATGATGCTTTTTGTTTCTAATTGTTTAAGCTATGTAATTAATTATATATGGTTTTTAAACATTATGCACTTATTCCAAAGATAGTCGTGTTATTGCTTTGAAGAATATTTTGCTCGATGCGCCCTCTTGTGGCCTCAGGAGAGAAGACAAAAGCTGTTTTCGGCCTAACAGAAATTACGCCTTTTAAATCTGAATATTGATTATATTTTAGTTTTTCAGTCAATTTGACAGCTCTAGGGTGAATCCTATTTCTCTGTCTTACCCCTTCCCCTTCGTCTTACCCCTAGCCCGTGTCCCTCGAAACCGAGTGGTAAGCGCTAGGGGTGAAAACATACCCCTATGAAATGAGACGACGCTTGGTTACTGTTACGTCATCATACATCGTCGCTAGCTGCTGCTACGTCACCAGGACAAGTGTTGATCACAAACGACTGCAAGTGTGTATGTGTTGATTGCGGGGTTTTAGTGATGTTTTTCTCTAGTCTGAGAAACGCGTGACTGTTGTGCAAATCAGCAATGTAACGTTAGCGTGGAAAAATAGATTTTTTTTTAAACTTTTCAATTAAGAACATGGTTGCAAATATATATGTACATGACTGTGTAGAGCACAAAACAAGACTGTCAAAATTTTTAAATCAATTATTTAAGCCGAAAATACTCTCTGGATGATCTGGCCGCAGTGTGTTCTGGGTACCGCTTGGTTTCAAGTACGCTCGTGAAAAGGCTTGGTTTTAAGGGCTATCTGCCCCGTCCCCTTAGCCCTACCCCTCGATCAAAACCAGAATTAGCCCTTAACATGAGCATTATTATTAAGGGGAACCAGAATTAGCCCCTAATATCCAGTGCACTGGATCAATAACCTCACTAAGTGTATCGCAGTGACCTTTCCCAAACCAGGTTACAGTTTCTTCTGCTCCGCAGGTGTACGAGCAGGACGATCTGAGCGAGCAGATGGCCAGTCTGGAAGGACTGATGAAGCAGCTCAACGCTATCACGGGTTCGGCCTTTTAACGCAGACTCTGATTGACCCGAACCCCTCGAACGGGATTGGAAAGGGAGAAGGACTCCGAACCGAATCCCCGCGCTCTTTTCTAGCACTGTGTGAGATTTTATACTGGTTTACTGGTGAACGCAGATCCATCCGGGAGGAGGATTCCTGAGCTTCATCTACTGACAGAAACCTTTCCTGTTGGGATTACTAGCGACTCATCTCGAACCCGAGCGAGCTGCCAAAACGCAAACTTTTCATTGACATCTGCTGCCAAAATCCCTTAAAACACTTCACTGGGGACCTGTATGAAAGCGGTGGGACGAAGCCGTGGATGAGAAGATTGCTCACGCAGCACTGATCTTTGTTGTTGATTGTTTGATTGTCTCTTTGTGAATCTCTTTGCTACACAAACGTCACATTGATTTATTATTTGACCGCAGTGCAACTAAACCCCTGCGCTGTGCTCTCGAGATCTCCATCCAGGGATAAAAGAACCGAAAATGATCTTCTTTCTCAGTATTTTTGCCTTGTTTTCCAGTTAATGTTCTTAAATCAAGATGCATTTGCATGAGAAGCAAAACACCAAGTCTGCTTTTTTAATAAAGGAATATAAATGAAGCAAGTTAACACTTAAAACTAGAAACAAATCTGAACCCGTCGGCAGATATGTTGTCTTGTTTTAAGCAATATTTTTTTTTTCAATAAGACTTTTGTTTCTCCAGTAAATAAACTGTTTAGTTTTTTTGTTTATCTTACAATAAACAAAAATTGGCCAAAAAGAATATGTGCAAAATGTGTTTTAAAATATATTTTCTACAAAATATTTTTGGCCATTTTGGTGTTTTTTTTTATATATATTTAAAAATGCATTAGACCCTTCGTATATTTTCAATCATGGAAAATACATTCACATTTCACAATTATAGAAAAAAAAATGAATAAAAAATTTATTTGTTGCATGTAACACACGTGAACATATAACACAAATCTAAAAAAAAAGATACAAAATTTTGCTACTGTAAAATTCTAAATACATTTTTCTTGCCCCTAAAATACATTTTGAAATATATATATTTGGTATATGAAGGTCAAATATAAATATATTTCCAATATTTTGTTTAACCTTGTTGTTTACAACATATATTAAAACATTTTTTGTAATGTTGCAATATTTGTCCTGGAAAACAAGTCAAAAACATGTTTGTTTTTTTGGTCTTGGTTTGGTTTTACTACGGCGGGGGGTGAAATATGAGGACAAACATGGCAGATGAGTGAATTAATTAGTAAAATAATGCTAATGTGACAGCTTTGAGACATTTAATGCGTCTCACACCATCAGCTTTTCCGTTTGTTTTTATGTCAGGAAGCACGAACAAGACTTTTTATGTGCCTATATACATGTTTGTTCACTTTATTTATTTGCTGTGCTGCGAGACAAGAGATGGATGATGAATGGAGGATGAAATGCGTCCCTATATTTGATATTTACGCTGTTTTTTACTGTACAGATGCAGCGAGCGACTGACGGACATATATTTAATATATGATTTAGATTGTTCCTTTGACAGTACTTTATGAAGACGTGTGATTAAGTCTAGAGCTTTGATTTAGACCCGTTAGAAGAATAAAGCAGGAGGAATTCTGGGATGGAAGATATTGTGCTTCAGCATCATAACACACCTTCAGTTGTCGGACGTTTTCTGTGTGTCACGTTATTAAATGTGATCGACTACATTCCTCCGATGTGCTCTCGTTCCCTCGCGGTCTGTTCATCTTTCTCACAGTTCCTGCTTTAAATGTCCTTCAGTTCAAACCCTCTCGCAGCTCTTTTCTACGACTCAAATCTTAAGTGTTACTCTGTAATATCTCCATTTTCCCTGAAATTATGATTTTATATCTCAAAATTATGACATTTTTATGCAATTATGATTTTTAATCTCACAATTCAGGCTTTTTTTCCTGCAATTATGATTTTATATCTCTCAATTCTGACTTTTTCCTGCAATTATGATTTTATATCTCACAATTCTGATTTTTTTATGAAATTATGATTGTATATATCTCAATTCTGACTTTTTCCTGCAATTATGATTTTATATCTCTCAAATTCTGACTTTTTCCTGCAATTATGATATTTTATATCTCACAATTCTGACTTTTTCTTGCAATTATGATTTTATATCTCTCAAAATTCTGACTTTTTCTTAAATTATGATTTTATATCTCACAAATCTGACTTTTTATGCAATTATGATTTTATATCTCACAATTCTGACTTTTTCCTGCAATTATGATTTTATATCTCACAATTCTTCATTTGTTCCTGAAATTATGATTTTATATCTCACAATTCTGACTTTTTATGCAATTATGATTTTATATCTCAATTCTGACTTTTTCCTGAAATTATAATTTTATATCTCACAATTCTGACTTTTTCCTGAAATTATGATTTTATATCTCACAATTCTGAATTTTTATGCAATTATGATTTTATATCTCACAATTCTGACTTTTTTCTGTAATTATGATTTTATATCTCAGAAATCTGACTTTTTTCCTGAAATTATTATTTTATATCTCACAATTCAGATTTGTTTTATGCGATTATGATTTTTATATCTCACAATCCTGACTTTTTCCTACAATTATGATTTTATATCTCTCAATTCTGACTTTTTTCCTGCAATTATGATTTTATATCTCACAATTATGACTTTTTCCTGCAATTATGATTTTATATCTCACAATTATGACTTTTTCCTGCAATTATGATTTTATATCTCACAATTATGACTTTTTTCTTGCAATTATGATTTTATATCTCACAATTATGACTTTCTTCCTACAATTATGATTTTATATCTCACAATTCTGATTTTTTTCCTACAATTATGATTTTATATCTCACAATTCTGACTTTTTTCCTACAATTATGATTTTATATCTCACAATTCTGACTTTTTTCCTACAATTATGATTTTTAATCTCACAATTCAGGCTTTTTTTCCTGCAATTATGATTTTATATCTCTCAATTCTGACTTTTTCCTGCAATTATGATTTTATATCTCACAATTCAGATTTTTTTTATGCGATTATGATTTTATATCTCAAAATTCTTACTTTTTTCAGCAATTATGATTTTATATCTCACAAATTCTGACTTTTTTCCTGAAATTATTATTTTATATCTCACAATTCTGATTTTTTTATGCGATTATGATTTTATATCTCACAATTCGGAATTTTTCCCTGAAATTATGATTTTATATCTCACAAATCTGACTTTTTTATGCAATTATGATTTTATATCTCACAATTCTTCATTTTTTCCTGAAATTATGATTTTATATCTCACAATTCTTCATTTGTTCCTGAAATTATGATTTTATATCTCACAATTCTGACTTTTTTATGCAATTATGATTTTATATCTCACAATTCTGACTTTTTTCCTGAAATTATAATTTTATATCTCACAATTCTGAATTTTTTCCTGAAATTATGATTTTATATCTCACAATTCTGAATTTTTGTATGCAATTATGATTTTATATCTCACAATTCTGACTTTTTTCTGTAATTATGATTTTATATCTCAGAAATCTGACTTTTTTCCTGAAATTATTATTTTATATCTCACAATTCAGATTTGTTTTATGCGATTATGATTTTTATATCTCACAATCCTGACTTTTCCTACAATTATGATTTTATATCTCTCAATTCTGACTTTTTCCTGCAATTATGATTTTATATCTCACAATTATGACTTTTCCTGCATTATGATTTTATATCTCACAATTATGACTTTTTCCTGCAATTATGATTTTATATCTCACAATTATGACTTTTTTCTTGCAATTATGATTTTATATCTCACAATTATGACTTTCTTCCTACAATTATGATTTTATATCTCACAATTCTGATTTTTTTCCTACAATTATGATTTTATATCTCACAATTCTGACTTTTTTCCTACAATTATGATTTTATATCTCACAATTCTGACTTTTTTCCTACAATTATGATTTTATATCTCACAATTCTGACTTCTTCCTAAAATTATGATTTTATATCTCTCAATTCTGACTTTTTTCCTACAATTATGATTTTATATCTCTCAATTCTGACTTTTTTCCTGCAATTATGATTTTATATCTCACAATTCTGACTTTTTTCAGCAATTATGATTTTATATCTCACAAATCTGACTTTTTTCCTGAAATTATTATTTTATATCTCACAATTCAGATTTTTTTTATGCGATTATGATTTTATATCTCAAAATTCTTACTTTTTTCCCTTAAATTATGATTTTATATCTCACAAATCTGACTTTTTTATGCAATTATGATTTTATATCTCACAATTCTTCATTTTTTCCTGAAATTATGATTTTATATCTCACAATTCTTCATTTGTTCCTGAAATTATGATTTTATATCTCACAATTCTGAATTTTTGTATGCAATTATGATTTTATATCTCACAATTCTGACTTTTTTCTGTAATTATGATTTTATATCTCAGAAATCTGACTTTTTTCCTGAAATTATTATTTTATATCTCACAATTCAGATTTTTTGCGATTATGATTTTTATATCTCACAATCCTGACTTTTTCCTACAATTATGATTTTATATCTCTCAATTTTGACTTTTTTCCTGCAATTATGATTTTATATCTCACAATTATGATTTTTATATCTCACAATTATGATTTTATATCTCACAATTATGATTTTTCATATCTGACAATTATGATTTTATATCTCACAATTATGATTTTTATATCTCACAATTATGATTTTATATCTCACAATTATGATTTTATATCTGACAATTATGATTTTATATCTCACAATTATGATTTTATATCTCACAATTATGATTTTATATCTCACAATTCTGACTTTTTTCCTACAATTATGATTTTATATCTCACAATTCTGACTTTTTCCTACAATTATGATTTTATATCTCACAATTATGACTTTTTTCCTGCAATTATGATTTTATATCTCACAATTATGACTTTTTCTTGCAATTATGATTTTATATCTCACAATTATGACTTTCTTCCTACAATTATGATTTTATATCTCACAATTCAGATTTTTTTCCTACAATTATGATTTTATATCTCACAATTCTGACTTCTTCCTAAAATTATGATTTTATATCTCTCAATTCTGACTTTTTCCTACAATTATGATTTTATATCTCTCAATTCTGACTTTTTTCATGCAGTGACTTTTTTTCTTGCAGTTTTCAGAAGTGCAAGAATAAAAAAGCAAGAATTATTAGACAAACTCAAAATTGTGAAATAAAAACAAAGTCTGAATTGACAAAACAAAACACATTTTTGTGGAAAAAGGTCTTACAATGAACTTTTAAAATTACGAAAAGAACAAACTCTTAATTTCAATAATAAAGTATACAATATCTGAGTTTATATCTTACTATTGTGACTTTTTCCTCTCATGAGTGCAAGTGAATTCTAACCAATTCTGACTTAATATCTAACATTTTACATATCTCACAATTCTATGTCTATATCTTGCAATCCTGAGGAAAAAAATCTGAATTGTGAAATTTAAACTTTATACATTCCAGCTTTTCGCTCATAATTGCGGGTTTATATCTCATAATTCTGACTTTTTATTAGAATTCAGAACTGCAAGAGAATTGTAAATTAACGAATTGTATTTGATCTAGTTTTAAATGACATCTTAGTTAATTTCTGATGAATACAATACAAGCGTCATATGAAGTGGTTTGGGTAGAATTGAGCAGCGTTTGTGTGGTACGGGTTTGAACAGCGTTCATTTTCAGTGAACTGTAATTCAGCACTGATCCCTGATCAGCTGATCATTGGTGTGTCTCAGAATCACCTTCATGCAGTGACTAATTAGGCGTTTTAATGATAGAATCAGAAGGCAGCGTTGAGGAACATGAGCAGGCGTGTTTGGAGGAATCATTCTTATGTGTATTTTACTTCATCCTTAAATTGTCCAATGTTAGCGTCGTTACCCAAATTAGAGTAGTGATTGAGATCTGAAATGCGGTTTTGCAGAACCTCCGGCTGTTTCTACCCATGACGTTGTATACGATTACTGGTTTTGTAATGCACTGTAGAACAGTCCAATGTTCCTTTTTATATAGAAATGTTATTTGATTGGTGCATTCTTTTTGTTTGATAAATAAAGCCTTTGATAATAAACCCGTATCTGTGTTTGATTTTGTTTGTGTGATTGGGTCACCGCTGCAGAAAGACCTTTTATATCTTTCTCTCAACGAGTCCTGAAGCACAACCTGATTGACCACATAGCTCAGATTAATAAACTGATATGATGGGGATGTTAGTGAGTTAATTATCTATTTCTGTCTGTCTGTCTGTCTATCATCTGTATATCTATCTATCTATAAATCTATCATCTGTCTGTTTGTTTGTCCATCTGTCTGTCTGCAGTCTATCTGCATATCATCTGTCTATCTGTCTGTATTGCATTGAGTTTGTCTGCTAAAGGTGTCTGGGTTGATTTAGTGTGTTCCAGTATCAAACCTCAGAGCTGAAGTGAATCCAGAAAATGCACACACAGTCAGCGGATCTGTCAGCGCAATAAATGCGTGAATCTCGATGCATCAAACATGTTTATAATACAGTTTTTCTCTATTTCTTTGGCTCAATTTTCGAATGAATTATTATTTTTTAATTATAAGTTCAGATCTCTGAACAACTAGTGGCAGCGGCTTATTAAATACAGAAAATAGTACACTGGCTTGCTTCCAACTTCGCTACAGTTCGGACTACTGTTCGGACGCTCTTGCTTATTGCTCTGTGCTTTGCTCCCTATTTATGTACTTTACTCAGATCTCTCTAAGATTTTAACTTCTGCAGATCAGCACAGTGCTCAAACAACACATTTTTGGGAAAAAGAAGACTCTTTGCCTCCCACTACCAGCAGCTTACATTCTGGAGATGGGAAAACACAGCTGCCGACACGGGAAAGAAAATGCCTCTTGTGGAATCTGCATGCTGCGTGAACTGCCACAGACTTCTACGAAGGATTGTGGTTCTTGAAACAAAGTTACTTTCTGGACTTCCAAAACAGGTGGAACACACAGCAGATCGTCATCACGGACCCCCTCAGCATACAGCCGGTGAGTCCTGTGAATTTAGTGAATCTCAACAGTTTATACCAAGTGTAAAGGGACAAGCCGAAATTTATTGACAGTCTAATCGGTGGCACAAACGGAGCTAGACCCAAAGGCACTCGAGACATCAGATTGTCACGAGTATCTCATATTAATGCCGTAGCATCCTCTACCACAGATACGGCTATGACAAGACTTGTAAACACTGGTAATCTACAACCCCCTATACATCTTGAGAACAGATTTGAAGCATTAATGAATGTGGGTGAGGAATCCCCCAAATGTGACTAAACATGGATCGAATCAGCCAGTAGCTAACATTGCTACTAACAGACGCTCGAGGTCAAGCAGACAGCGGTGCTCAGAGCGCAGCCGAGCCCAGGACTCTGATAGTGGCGGCTCTATTATCAGAAACATTAGTAGCAGGACTACAATGACATGCTTCTTTCCTCGAGCAACCATCTCTGATGTGAACAAGGAACTTTGAAACATTCTGATGAAGCACAATACTGCAAATCGAATTATCAACTTAAACAACACTCACACTCTTTTTGCTACTGTTGAGAGACTGACAAACCCCCCAAGTCAGATTCCCAGTGAAATGCTCTCTGACAGCAAATGCAACGAGTTTGCTTCTTTCTTTTCTGAAAAGATCAATAATATAAGAAAGGAGATTGGCATATCTTCTAGTTATGCAGAGGTCACACAGATTCGACCGCAATTTCAAAAATAAACTAATAATAGTAACTATGTCTGTTTTTGAAGACATTGATATCAAAATATAGGAAAAAATAGTAATGCACTTTAAATCATAAACCTGCTCTCTTGACACACATCCCTCAATTTTTTTTTAAGAAGTGTGCTTAACTGTTTAGAAGCAGATTGTAAGGTCTGTTTTGGGTTCTGTTTCATGTTCTTGTTTTTCATGTCTTTTATTTTGAAGTTAGTCATGGTTCTCGTTTGTGTCTTGCTTCCCTTTCCCTCATGTCTTCATGCTATTGGTTCTCTTGTTCAATGTGTCATGTTCTGATTGGTTGTCATGTTCATTGTGTCATGTTCTCATTGGTTTGTTCATGTCATGTGTCCCACTCTGTTTGCTATAAGTAGCCATGTCTTTGTCTTGTTTCTGGTCATGTATTAATGTTGTAACCTGCTGTTGGTGAGTCTAGTCCGTTCGTACCATGCCAAGTCTGTCTCTGCTGAAGTCTGTTGCAAGTTAAGTCTGTCTATGTTTGGATTTCACGTTTATAAATAAACTGCACTTGGGTTCTTCACTACGCTCGCCTTCAGTGGACATTCGTTACACAGATCTCTTAGAAGTGGTGAACACCTCACTTCTTTCTGGGACTTTTCCAAACTCCCTGAAAACTGCAGTTGTTAAGCCCCTTCTGAAAGAGCGCAATTTTGATAGCACCATGTTGAGCAACTATAGACCAATATCAAATAATCCTTTCATGGGTAAGATTATTGAAAAGGTTGTTTTTAAACAGCTGAACAAATACTTAAATTCAATTGGATACCTGGACAATTTTCAATCTGGTTTCCGCGTGCATCACAGCACAGAGACAGCACTCATTAAGATAATAAATGATATTCGCTTTAATTCTGATTCTGGCAAAATATCAGTGCTGGTACTACTAGATCTTAGTGCTGTGTGTGACACTGTCGATCATAACATACTTCTAGAGAGACTGGAAAACTGGGTCGGGCTTTCTGGGATGGCACTAAAATGGTTCAGGTCATATTTAGAAGGGAGAGGTTATTATGTGAGTATAGGAGAGCATAAGTCTAAGTGGACGTCCATGACATGTGGAGTCCCACAAGGCTCTATTCTTGCACCGCTCTTGTTTAGCCTGCATATGCTCCCACTAAGTCAGATAATGAGAAAAAAACAAATCACAGCTATGCTGATGATACCCAGATCTACCTAGCCTTATCTCCAAATGATTATAGCCCCATTGACTCCCTCTGCCAATGCATTGATGAAATTAACAGCTGGATGTGCCAAAACTTTCTTCAGTTAAACAAGGAGAAAACTGAAGTCATTGCATTTGGAAACAAAGATGAAGTTCTCAAGGTGAATGCATACCTTGACTCTAGGGGGTCAAACAACCAAAAATCAAGTCACAAATCTTGGGATGATTCTGGAGACAGACCTTAGCTTTAGTAGTCATGTCAAAGCAGTAACTAAATCAGCATACTATCATCTCAAAAATTGCAAGAATTAGATGTTTTGTTTCCAGTCAAGACTTGGAGAAACTTGTTCATGCCTTTATCACCAGCAGGGTGGATTATTGTAATGGTCTCTCACCGCCTTCCAAAGAAGACATTAGACAGCTGCAGCTCATCCAGAACGCTGCTGCCAGGATTCTGACTAGAACCAGAAAATATGAGCATATCACACCAGTCCTCAGGTCCTTACACTGGCTTCCAGTTACATTTAGAATTGATTTTAAAGTACTTTTACTCGTTTATAAGTCACTCAATGGTCTAGGACCTAAATATATGGCAGATATGCTCACTGAATATAAACCTAACAGACCACTCAGATCATTAGGATCGAGTCAGTTAGAAATACCAAGGGTTCACACAAAACAAGGAGTCCGCTTTTAGCTATTATGCCCCGCAGCTGGAACCAGCTTCCAGAAGAGATCAGATGTGCTAAAACATTAGCCACATTTAAATCCAGTCTCAAAACTCGTTTGTTTAGCTGTGCATTTGTTGAATGAGCATCCTTACGGATTGCACTATGTATAATCATTTTCTATTCTTAATGGTTGTAAATTCATTTACAATCAATTTTTATATCATTTTGTTTTATTGTTGTGATCGCTTTTGTTTTTATTATTATTTTTAATGTCTATGTCACTTCCTTTATGTAAAGCACTTTGAATTACCACTGTGTATGAAATGTGCTATATAAATAAACTTGCCTTGCCTAATGTCTGCTAAATTGGCAAATGACCTTTAATTGCGATACAATTTGAATCAACCATTTACTGTAACCAATCAAGTCTGGGAGCATATACAGTATATGTAGATTGCCCACAGCACAATCACTACCATTGTTTTGAGAATGGAGGTGGAAAGTATATGATCATAGACCACAAGATCAGATGTCTCTGTTTGATGCATGAATGCTGCATGTGAGGACATCTCAGCTGATCATTGCAGGGGATGTGTGCGGCATTCAAAGAGATCCCCCACCCCCGGTGCATGGCAATGGAAAACATCAGATGTGATGTTGATGAAAATATTTGGCCTGACCAACAAGAGCGAAAAAAATTTAATGGATGCTATTTTGTATTTTTGTCTATTTGTGGTAACATAAGAATTATGAAATGTACAGTAATTGGACGAGCAAGATTTCACTTTACATGTAATACATTCGTACAAAACTAAATGTACTGTATAAATACAAATGTTCATATACTTTTTTTTCTATGTACTATTGACTCTTCTCAACAAATATCAGATTTTTTTATAAAACCTTATTTTCCGCGGTTGACTGTCATGGGGAAAAAAACAACTAAACATTTTGACCAGTGTGGCTCACACGATGACAAAAATACTTTACATTTTGGTGGCTTTGGCCAAATTACTGACACGATAACTAGGTTTTGAAGCATGAATGAAATGTTTTGGGTGAGTTACTACATTTTGCAGACATGCAATACAGTTCTGAAGTTCCTGCAAACAGTTGTCATCTGCATTTACAGTTTAGAGAATGTTAAGACTGTTTGGAAAAATGTGCCAAAGCAGTTGATAAAAACTGTAATACTGCACTGAGACGAGTCCTGTGTCGGCTCCAGAATCACCCGCAGCGCTCGCAGCACACAGCAGATGTCCTGTAAATGCCTGTGATTAATGGAGACCGTGTGTGACATATGCTTCAACAGATGCTTCACATGACAGGAGAAGACTTACCGGTGTAAAACACTGTGACCATCAGATGCCCGTCCCTCAGGAACACGACGGCTCTGCTCCACAGCCAGGTGAGCGAGATATGACATGTGCATATCGACACTGCAGGTGAAACCTTTGAGATTTGGGTCTGTTGTACTTCCATAACATGTCTTATTTCATGCTACTGGAAAGAAAGCATCCAATGTACTCAATAAAGTGTTCATTTTATTGCACTTTATCTATCTGCATCTACAGATTCCAATTCCAAACAATATCTTTAGTTGTTTCTCGTACACACACCAATCTTTACAGTTTTATTCCTCTCTTTATTATGAATGTTTGTTTATATTTCATTTACGCTAATTTAAACAATTTTTTTTCTCCTAAAAACTGTGAAATTGTGTTTGTTTTCAGTCTGTTGGCAGTATTTTCTGATGGAGTGATAAAAGAGAAATCCAGAATATGGATTCATGAATTTTAACTCGAATATGACAACAAAATCAAACCTGGCTTTATCTAATGTTCAGATTTGTTGCAAATATGAATATAAATTATTGGAAATATACGCAAATTAGTGCATATTTAATTTCTCATTTGTGCATTTAAACATAACAATTTAGAAAACCTGAAACTGTTTTCTGTTGACATGGCTACATTTAAAATGTTCTTAATTTTATCTTAATTCGTTTTAGCTTTAATTTGTATTGATTTAATTTCTAGTTGTAGTCATTTTACTACTTCATTTTAAACTTATTTCGGTTAGATCAGCTCAACTTTATATGTTACAGTTATATTAACTTTTAAGACAATGCAAATCTTTGCATTAATGTATAACATTTAATTTGAGAAATACACTACTAGCATCTTTAATGTAAGCCTTAGTAATTACAGCATAAGTGATTAGATAATGCCTCAGACCTTCTTCTCAAATTTACAAACAGAAACTTAAACAACATGTAATGTCTTATTCTATTTTGAGAGACATCATCTGGGCAAGTCAGATTCCTGAAATGTTAAAATAATTAATTTTACCTTATTCGCCTGTGGTGTCTTACCTTGAGTAATTGCATTTGAATTAGATACAGTGGGTTTTAAATGTGACAGCAATTTAAAATTAACATCTCTGTTGATTTGAACAATTGATGTGTTTCTTTTGTTGCATCAGTTGACAGTTCCTCTTAAAGTTGTGAAATGCATGAAGCTTCATGATGTTATGTCCCATAATCAGATGGTGAACCAGGTCTGTGAGGCTTCATTGCAACAGATCTTTTACACTGAAAACATTTATTTCTGCTTTCTTCCAAACTCCACTGCAGTAATAATCTGTTACAGCACTTCTGTGAAAAGCTAATCTGTTTAAGACCTCAGTCTTGAAGGTTTCTTCTATAGAGCAATATCAAATCTTCCTTTCATAGGCTGGGCTTGGATGCAGCTGTTTTTAATCCTCTCAGCTGAACAGAAAGTCTCTTAAACGTCAAATGGATACCTGGATAATTTTCAATCTGGTTTCAGGCGCAGCGCTGCACCGGTGGGCGACACTCATTAAGATAAGCAGCTTACAGCTGTGTTAATTCTGATTCGCACTACTGAATCTTAGCGCTGCGCTGACACTGCATTCATAATGAAGACAGAATCAGCTGGGTCGTGAATCTCCTGTGATTGGCACTCTAGAAGACCTGTAACAGACCTGAGGAGAGGTTATTATCACGATATCAGCAGAGCAGAGACGCAAGAACAAATGATTGACATGTCAACTGATTAAAACTATTCTGGGATAACAGAACTCTGATTGTAATGAATGTGCTGAATAAGTCAGATAATGAGGAAGAACCAAATGTTTATATCTTCTGAAGAAAATCTGAGGGATGTTTGTGCCAAATGATTTTTAGTCCCATCTGATTATTAATTTACAATATTATGGAATTTATTAATATGAATTTTATTTAACAAATGTATGTTTATTTCAGTTGTTTTAGTTGTTATAACAAAGATGAAGTACTTCTGCCAAGGCAGCATTTCTAATTATCATTTAAATTTCAGTTATTTGGATAAAAATTTTGAACATTTCTATTTCTATTTAACTTTCCTTATTTTAGTAGTCATGTCAAAGCAGTAACTAAATAACAAACTTCTTTATTTCAGAAACATTGCAACATTTCAAATGTTTTGTTACATTCATGACTTGGAGAAACTTGTTCATGCCTTTATCACCAGCAGGGTAGATATTGTAATGAGAGGGAGAGAGAGGGATAGATAGAGAGAGAGATAGAGAGCTGGGAGCTCAGAGGGATAGAGAGAGAGAGAGAGAGAGAGGATTCTGACTAGAGAGAGAGAGGATATGAATTGGCAGGATACCTGAGTACAGTGAGTGACCCTAAACTGAGAAGATTGATTTTAAAGTACAGACTCAGTCACACAATCTCAGCATAGAGACAAATATATGACAGACCTGGCTCACCAATAGAAACCTAACAGACCCACTGCACAGGAAATCGAAGTGGAATCAGAACTGCACTTCCTGACGGTTCACACAAAACAAAGGAGTCCGCTTAGCACTTATCATCCCCAGTTCACAACTCACCACAGAAGAGACTTCCATCAGAAACCATTATGGACAAACTAACCAGACTCGGAGAAAGCTCAGCCTATTTAGCTCAAACCTGGCCGCCAGATATGAGGTCCTGTCACGCCAAAGAGCCTACATTGTATTTTATCTGAATCATTTATATTTAACTGTTTTAAATTTGTTTAAATCTTTCTATATCATTTTATTATTGTTATTATTATTTTTAACTTCTTGTTTTTATTGCTGTGAATGTTATTAAAGCTTTCTTTTATGTAAAGATTTCTTTTACCACTGTGCCAATAAATGTGCTATTTGAATCTTGAATCTTGATAGCTAGATAGAGAGAGAGACAGACAGACAGACTATTAACTTTACTTTAATTTATCACTATCTTTGCATTAATGTATAGAGAGATAGACAGACATTTAATTTGAGTAATACTACTACTAATTTTAATGTAGAGAGTAATTACGATTAGATAGACAATTTAGAAACTTGTAATACAGAATGTAATGTCTTATTCTATTTTGAGGCATCATCTGGGCAAGTATGGTGATTTATGTTAGTTAAAATAATTAATTTTACCCTATTCACCTGTGGTGTCTTACCTTGAGTAATGCATTTGAATTAGATTTAAGTGGGTTTTAAATTTGACACAGTTATATTTAAAATTAACATCTCTGTTGATTTGAACAATTATGTGTTTCTTTTGTTGCATCAGTTGAAGTTCCTCTTGAAGTTGTGAAATGCATGAAGCTTCATGATGGTTATGTCCCATAATCAGATGGTGAACCAGGTCTGTGAGGCTGGTTCTGAGACTTTTACACTGACTAACTCTACTAACACTAACCAGTCTCCAGACCAGCACTGCTTCTCACCTAAACATCAAAATAAACCAAATTATCAAACAATCTAAAAACATCATATCTGGAACATTGGGATCAAGAAACTAAAACACAAAGCAAATTACAATTCTATCGAACTCTGAAAATCTAATTATGAATTGGAAGATTATCTCACAGAGTGTCAGAGACACACACAGCAGAGACGGATCCTGACCAAGTACAGGCTCAGTGAACACAGACTAGCCATCGAGACGGCAGACACAGAAGAGCTGCTTACCCAGAGAGCAAAGTGTGTGTTCACTGTGAGACAGGAGAGATCGAGACCGAGACTTTCTCCTTCACTGTCATAAATATTAATGAATGAAAGAAATGTTTATATCTTCTGAAGAAAATCTGAGGGATGTTTGTGCCAGTGCTATTTTTATGTGGTCAATCTGCATTATTCATTTACTATTATGGAATGAATTAATATGAATTTTATTTAACTTAAATGTATGTTTATTTCAGTTGTTTTAGTTGTTATAATTGTAGTACTTGCTGCCAAGGCAGCATTTCTAATTATCATTTAAATTTCAGTTATTTTGATTTTTTTAAATTTTGAACATTTATATTTATATTTAACTTTAATTTATATTTAAGTTTTATTTGTAGCAATTTTTGAACATAAACTTATTTTATTTCAGCCAATGCAACATTTCAAATTTTTGTTAAAATTTTGGTCATTTGGGGATTTTTAAATAAAGGTAGATAGATAGATAGATACAGTAATACAGTAATCTTTTAATGAAGCAACTCAACATTCCTTCATGACTAGTTCTAAAGGAATGTTTTGGAATTAATATCGGAGGTTTGGGCTGTTAAACTGTAAATTGAATCCATTGCGGAACGAAGTAGTTCTGCACAAAATAGTTTTTTTAAGACACACAGTAGTTGACACACTTGTGCCGTAGAACTGTTGTATAAACACAATATTGCTAGGCCATTGCCAGGGTGATGTTCAGTGTCTGCACTAAATGCATCTGCCAGCATAAGACTTGCATTTCAAAATTAAAGTGTCCTAAGTAGAAAATGTGCGTGACTCGGTCCTGCGGCCGCTTCACAGTTCTGATGTCCGTACAGTTAATGGTTTCCCTGTTGACCTGTTTACCCGAGCAGATGCTGTGCTGATAGACTGTCTGTTGATGGGATGTTGACCTACATACGGAGGCGCAAGTGGAGGAAATGAGGTCTGCTGGTGGAGCAGCGGGAGGCTTTAATCTATCAGAGCCCATCAAAACCAGCAGGAGATCCTCAAACACACACACACACGCACACACACACACACACACACACACACAGACACACACACAGAGACACACACACACACACACACACACACATGTTGCACACGCACACACACACACACACTCATGGTTTACACACACACATAGCACAGGCGTAATGGTTTTATATGGTTAAAGCTGTATGTGCTATTGCTTTTACACCCACTATTTTCTATCGCCCTACACCTACCCCTTACAGGATACTTTGTGCATTTTTACTTTCTCAAAAAAATCTCACTCTGTATGGTTTATAAGCCTTTTGAATTATGGCGAGACTGAAAATGTAATACCTGTCATACCCATGTCATTTTACAAATCTGTGCCCTCATAAACCACATAAACATGCACGTGCACACTCACAAACTCTCTCGCACACACACACACACACACACACACACTCACCAACATTCACACAAACACAATTACACACACTCACACACACTCTCTCTCTCACACGCACACACACAGACACACACACACAGACAGACGCAGACACACACACACACACAGACACACAGACAGACGCAGACACACACACAGACACAGACACACAGACACACACACAATGTGTCAGATCACAATCATCAGTTTCCTCTTTTTCTCTTTCAGCTCGACTGCTGTCGTGACAGAGCAACCATCTTAAGCTGAACTAGTAAGTTAGTTAAACTCTTGACATGTTTATATCAGAGTAATAATAATGATATCTGATTTAACAGCTGCATCACCTGCTTTAGTGTGTGCTGTGACTCTAATACAACACTATACATGAAGTATTGTTTAATGTTATTCAAACATTTCAACATCCTCATCAGTTTCTGTGATTCAGCGAGTGGCATCCAGCCATTATATCAGAAAAAAAGCCATACTTTAATAATTATACATCGCTTGTCATTCTGATTAAACTGTAAGTCAAGAATGAGATGTTATAGTTCAGGTCTGGTTCTGGTTCATTCACACACACACACACACACACACACACACACACACACACACACACACACACACACACACACACACACACACACACACACACACACACACACACACACACACACACACAGACACACACACACACACACACACACACCCACATCACAACGCATCTTCACATTCTGAAAGAAGAAGATCAAGTTTTTCTCATTTAACATCTGAACGCCTTACTTTTACTCGAGATAATAGTAATATTGCCTTTGAATTCTGATTAATCTCAGATCACTGGACCAAAGACTGAATTAAAGATGGCTGAACTTATAAAACAGTTTGGGGTTAGTAGGGTTTTATTAATGTTTGAAAGTAATACATTATTTCAGACAGGTACACTGCACTTATTTTAGTATCCTGCATGTACTATTATGATTTGTATTCATATTTTGAATTAGATCTTATTTTACTAACTAAATTTAATTTGTGACATTTTTAGTATTTGTTTGTGTTTTTCATATTATCTTTGTTTTAAAATGGGACTTTTTAGGTTCAATTTATTATCATTTTATTTTTTAACCTATATCCAGTTTTTTATTTTGGAACTTCGTCTAAATGAAAAAGATACATTTTGTTTTGGCAACTAACTGAAGTACGTTTAAGTTTTTAATATAATATTTTTATAGGAGGCTCCGTCTCTTGTTCAACATCTTTTTCTGGACTTATTTAATTGGAATGAAAATCTTACATAATAATAATAATGATAATAATAACATTGCTCTCATCTGCGGACCAAAGTTGCATTTATTTGATCAAAAAGTACAGTAAAAATAATGAAATATTTGAATAATGTAAAATAAGCATGTCCTGTGTGAATCTACTGTAGTCAGCGTTTGAAGTCGAGCGAAACCTTTCAACAAACTTGTCCTGAAACCTGAAGTTAACTTTTTTGATCCACATTAAATATTGACAACTGTCTGTTAAACTCTAATTTATTTCTGTATTTTCAGCATCATTACATCAGTGTCACGTGATCTTCAGAAATCATAATAATATGCTGCTCAAGAAACATTTCTGATTATTATCAATGTTGAAAACAGTCATGCTGCACAATATTTTTATGGAAACCATTTTTATTTTTCAGGATTCACAGATGAATGCAAAGCTCAAAAGAACAGCATTTATTAGAAATATAAATATTTGTTTCTTATTATAAAGTCTTTACTGTCATTTATTAATGCGTCCTTGTTAATAAAGTAGCAATTTCTGACTGTGTTATATTTTATTTTGTAATATTCCGAACTCGTTTGCTGATTGTATTTTTGATTACTAATGTGTGCTCGAGGCTGATTTAATCTCAGTGTTTTTAACAGCATGATGTGTTTAATCACAAATAGACGAGGTTCTGCTGAATGCAGAGGAGGTGGATAGACATCATTAATCTCTAACCTGTAACTAATGAGTCCGTCTCAAATCACAGCACAAACCTCCATTACACAGCATCCATCAGGCGATGGAGATTTCCTAATCGTCTCCGTAGACCTGAAGAACTCAGCTGCTCATTAATGACCGCCATCCGTTATTCACAGGCGCCAGTCCAGGAGTTGCATTAAAACAGATTATTTTTGTAGATGTGAAATATAAATAGATCATTTTTCTCAATGGCTTCTTCACCTCTGGTCTGGGGAAAGGATCTGAAGCTCATACTGTGATAATAAGACATTGATTTGACCTCATGCTTTCATTACATGCTGCAATGAAAGAGACCGTTCACATTATAGACGAGCAGAGCATGTGCGATTCTGCATCTATAATTCATACATGTGATATTCTGTATGAAATACTCCAAGCAGGCACTTTAGAGGAAGACCCTGGGTTTCAGTGCAAGTGAAGCATGAAGTGTATAAGCGCACAACTCATAAACATGTTGTTTAGTTAGTTTTATCATTTTAAGAAGGAGTCAGAATAAAATGGATTTCATCTGCAATATATCATTGCACATCATCTGAATCAGCTTCAGTTATCTTCCCCTCATGCACACGTCTGTAAGGCTGTGTTACTGCGCTTCAGCTGGAGAGATCATATTAATACTGTGATCATATTCATACAGTACGTGATGTTTTTATATACTGTATAATCTGAGTGAACCACACACGTGCTCATGTTTCAGATGATAACACAATAAAGGTTCAGGCTGCATCTCTGAAGACTATTATTAGACATATTTGGTATTTGAAAGCAATCAGACATTTAGTTTTTGATATTAATCAAAATATTAATCAAAATCAAAAAATTATTTTACAGACTAAACATTGCACATTTTTTGGTGCATACTTTCTTCCTACTTGTCTCGATCTGTTCGCTCTCAATTATTGCGTTGTTTTTATGGTTATTTCCTATTTTGTGATTTATGGACAATGCAGTAACTACAAAAATCTATTTCTTATTATTATTAATAAATAATTACTAAAGTACGGCATTTCTTGATTTTTGTTTAGAAATTGGTGTTAAATTTCACAAATAATTAGAAACACACTGAAAAAAAATTATGAATTTAATTTAATATTTTTTAAGGTAAGTGGTTGCAATCAATTTATTTTAGTTGACTGACTTTAAAAATATATTTTTTATTAAATATAGCTAAAATAAATTGATTGCAACCACTTACCTTAAAAATGAATCAAATTAATGAATAATTTTTTTTCAGTGCAGCAAGCAATACATTGAATTAAACATGACATTTTTAAAGTGGAAAAACTGAAACAATATATATGTATATATAAGTTATATTATATAAGTTTCTGAAGAAACACAAAAGTGAATAGCCTTGAAAGCCTGAAAGTCAAAGCAATGTCTTTATATTTACTGAATAATCCACTATCAAAACTCAGAGCCAGCTATAGTATAACATCATATATTATATAACATTACATAACATTTCACATTTTTGTACATAAAAAAATCTCATATTAATATATGAAGAGTTAATTTGCAAAAACAGATAACTCAGTTTTTAACAATTCTCAAAAATCATGTTTTTTTTCATCGTGCATTCAAATTAATCTCAATCAAACTGCAGTTGTTGTTTTTTGTTTTTGACTAGGTAAAAAAAAACAACTGATAAATAACAATAAAAACATGATAACGTAATAAAAAATATGATTTTTGAAAAAAAGAGTGTTTTATGTGTTTTTGTGTATATTTATATATATGCATGTGTATATATATATATATATTCAATTTTAATACACTTTAATAATATTATTTATTAAACAGTTTCAGTCTTTCTGTTTCAAAATGTTAGGTTTAATGCAATGTGTTCACTGAAAAAAAGATTCATTGAATTTACTATTGTACTTATTTTTAAGGTAAGTGGTTGCAATTAATTTATTTTAGCTACTTTAAAAAAAAAATTAGTTGACTAACTTTCAACATTTTTAATTTATTTAAATGTATAAACTAAATAGTTTGCAAGATTATTTTTTAATCTAGATTAAAATGGCTCATTTGAATTTGCGAAGGCATTCAGAATATGTGCTACAAATAATGACTATAGTTTTGAGAAGTTTCTCAAGCCAGGTGGCCTAGACCAGCTCATCTCCTGTTTCCAAATGCATCACAAACTTTAATCTCTTCCCGTCCAATACCTAAAAACTGGAGGAAAATCCAGTCCACTCCCGGAAGAATGACTCATTTCCCACTCCGTGTTTTTTTTTTTTGTCGATAACTGTCAATTACAGTAAAAAATATAGTACAGATCTTGCCCATTATTAGTTGAATAAAACCCAAAATGTCGCTTTTTGTTATTATATTGAACTGAAAGCCATCTTATGCACAGTGTTGCACATATTCATTTCATGTAAATCATCCATGCTAACACACGCTTCTATTTTATTTTTTTGACATCTCTATAGATATATTTTCAAAGACAGAGTTTCAGTTTCTCGCTCAAGTTCACATGAGACCTAAATGTTTGCTTAAAAGCGCATTGTTATTCTGAGTGCACACATAAGTCTTTACAGATTCGAAACATGTATTACATCTGTATGACCACAAATAGATTTTAAGAGCACAGTGACACACATACACTGTCCTGCACACACACACACACAAACACTTCACATAGCGCACATTTCTCTTAACATCATATTTACATGTAAAGTTGCTACATACATCTTCAGATGAAAAGCCATATTTATTGATACATATACACACTACATATTTGTCTGCCCGATTGTATTACACACATAGACCAGCCGTTAACAATCTGTCCATCACACACACACACACAGTTCAAGACTCTTCTCACTACACAATTCACTATATACATCACACACAAATATCAGGGTGAAATCATCATACACATACACACACACACACACACACACACATAGATTAACACATATTTTTTATCGCACACACACACACACTTACACACACATTTATTTACACACACACTAGTATAAACTAAATAGTTTGCAACCACTTACCTTAATTATTTTTTTCAAGATACTTGCCGTTATTTTGTATTTGTTTGTGAAATTTGATAGCAATTTCTGCTCCTATTATTATTATTATTTCCTCCCAGTTTGGGAGCATGACAGCAGTCCAGTCACTCAGATGCTGGTTTAGAGCGTCATTAGCGAGTCTGAGTTCTGCTGTTTGGTGTGTTAATACGGCTGGAGCTGGCCCGGTGGGCGTCAGGCTCTGCCGAGGGACCACATGCGGCTTCATGACCTCTGGATTCAGGAGCCTGCTGAGCGCGATGAGAGCGAGCCACGAATTACACCAAACAGATTTAGTCAAGCATCTCTGAGTCTGAACTAAAGGTCACGCACGCAGGAGCGGCACATGAGCACATTTACACACCAAAAATCATGCTCAGCAATTAATCATTCTCAACATGCATTACGTGTGTGTGTGTGTGTGTGTGTGTGTGTGTGTGTGTGTGTGTGTGTGTGTGTGGTGTGTGTGTGTGTGTGAGTGTGTGTGTGTGTGTGAGAGAGTGTGTGTATGTGTGAGAGAGTGTGTGTGTGTGTGTGTGTGTGTGTGTGTGTGTGTGTGTGTGTGTGTGATTGTGTGTGTGTAGTTAGTGTGAGAGAGATAGTGTGAGTGTGTAGAGAGTGTGTGTGTGTGTGTAAGAGAGAGTTATCCTCAGCGGAGGTTTGGCTCACGGTTCACTACTATTGACTGACAGTAATGTCTGGTTATCTCAAGTGTGAAGCTGCGTTTGTAGATAGAAACTGCCTGCTGAGAGTCACACACACACACACACACACACACACACACACACACACACACACACACACACACAGATAGACACACACACACACACACACACACAGACACACACACACACACACACACACACATAGACACACACACTCTCTACACACACACACACACACACACACACACACACACACACACACACACACACACACACACACACACACACACACACACACACACACACACACACACTTCATATCCAGAGACACTGATTTCTAATGTGACAGACCTAAAGAACTGCTCTGACAGTTTCTATAATGTAGTAGATTTCAAGGCTGTTTGTCCAGCTCAGTCTAACAGCACTGTGTGGTGTTCTCTGATGAAGACACCACGGTCCTTTCTGTCGTGCTGAACCTCGAAGCCTCTTTGTGTCAAACGGCTAATAAAATCTGAATCTGCAGTGGGAGGTTAATCATATTCAGACACTATTTGTCCTCTAATTCAATTCATTAAGCAGATTTTCAGAGCATTTGAGCGGCGTGGCGCTGTTAGACAGCAGAAGAGAGCGTTTATTGAGTGTTAAATATCTCTCCCGGAGCAAATAACATTCAGTGTGACTGACAGCTTCAGTCCTCGGCTGAAATCATGATTCAGACTCCTCTCAACTCTTCCTGCAGATCTTTATCATTTTGGCCACTAATTATGATAATATAAAAAAAATGTTTTATATATTATGAGAGCAAGCTTTGAAACAACAAGGTTTGGGAAAACATCTTCATAATACTATTATAGCTTTTATTATTATATATATATATATATATATATATATATATATATTAAATACAATTATTACTATTTTCAGTTAGTCTTTAGGATTATGTTATGTATTTATATTCTATATTTATTTTATATATTCAAATCATAATAGATAGATAGATAGATAGATAGATAGATAGATAGATAGATAGATAGATAGATAGATAGATAGATAGATAGATAGATAGATAGATAGATAGATAGATAGATAGATAGATAGATTAAGATGAAGAAGGATTTAAGAATAAAGTGAATTCCAATAAGAATACAATTATACATAATTATATAATTAAATTAGTAATTAAATCAATAAATAAATTAGATAAAAAAAATTTGGTTTATTTAAATATTTTAAAGTTTAAAACATCGTAATACAATATAGTTTGATATAAAGCAATATTTACTTGATTTTTGGTTTGTTTTAATAGTTTACATTTGTGAAGAAACATTCTTGAAGAAACTCGTCAACAAACACTGTGCTTTCTCAACGTGTCCTCACGCTTAAATATAACGTTTCTGAAAGGTTGCAGTGATGCCAAAACCAAATGTACTCATAACGTTCAATGCCAGGTTTATTAGAACGCTAGAACATCGTAAAATATCTGCTCGCTGGCATAAGAGCAGATTTCATTCTCATCTGTAGCGTTTGCTGTTGAAAGGAAAGCATTCTGGCATATTTTATTTCCCAGCCTAGTTTTAACTTCTAGCATAAGCTCCAGTTTCACACAAACGTATTACACAACAGCTCGCCTGCTTGTAAACATCACTTTCAACATTTACTCTGCCTTTGCAAAGCATGCTGGGAACGATAGAGAAGTGTGTTACATTCATTTTTGGCAAGATAAGCAAGAAACAAAAATGATTTTTCGAGTCTGATAAGCAGACACCTCATGAAGCGCTTTTATTGAACATGCCCCAGGCCTCCTAGATAGAGACTCAAGGAAAAACAATCTAAAATAGGCAAATGAGGCATCACAGTTGTGTAAACGAGAAGAAACAAGAGACGCAGTGATCTGAACTCGCTGCAGACGTCTGAACTGAAGGAGATTGGAGGAACATCAGCAGATCTGCAGTGTTTCTCTGGAAGTCAAGAGAATATAAATGTAGGCAGAGCCAGAGCTAGAATAATGTGATGGAGGATAAAAGCAGAGCTTCGAATGTCATTAAGTCAGAAAAATCAGCTCTTATTACGAGCAGCGTTTGCCCTTCAAGAGCATTCATCAACAAATCACATAAAAATACCAGCCAGCAATAACATTCAATCAACATCAAATACAAGAGGCGCTATAAATGATGCAAAAAAAAGTTTCTATTGCAAGTGGTTTTGGATAATTCTGCCACGGAATAAAACAGGTTAAACTGCAACTTGTGAGATCATGACTTTTAATCTCAAAATTCGGATTCGAATTTTTAAAGATGCAAACTCACTCAATTCTGAATAAAGGTCAGAATTAAGATTAAGTTAACTTGCAACTGTGAGATATACATACAACTATAAAAAGTCTCGGGTTACGACTGTAACCTTTGTTCCCCGAGAAAGGGAACGAGACACTGCGTCGGTAACGACACTTTGGGGAATCCCCCTCAGCGTAGCACATCTGAAGCATTAATGAAAACTATTCCAATCCTGATTGGTATTGCATCATGACGTAATATGTGACGGCATACTCGGAGGATACAATGGGACGCCGGCACACAACAAAGTTTACATTTACATTTATGCATTTAGCAGACGCTTTTATCCAAAGCGACTTACAGTGCATTCAGGCTATCATTTCTTTGTCAGTATGTGTGTTCCCTGGGAATTGAGCCCACAGCCTTTTGCGCTGTTAACGCAATGCTCTACCACTGAGCCACAGGAGTTAGCTTTTGCGATGAAGCAAGCCGCTTCCAGGCATGGAGAGGTGTGGCAAAGAGACACAGTGTCTCGTTCCCTTTCTCAGGGAACAAGGGTTACAGTCGTAACCCGAGACATTCCCCTTCGAGGGAACTCAAACTGCGTTGGTAACGACACTTTGGGGAACGTATACCCACTATGCCACCCCGAAACATGCCTGTCCTAGTGTGGGCCCTAGAGGACGCCATGGCTCTAGTGGAGTGGGCCCTCAAGGCCCTAGGTGAAGGCAAACCGCGCACCTGATAGCCCAAGGTAATAGCCTGAATTATCCAATTACTAATTGTCTGCTTGGAAGCAGGCAGTCCCTTCTTGGGTGATCCAAAGCACACCAACAACTGTTCCGACCTCCTCCAATGAGAAGACTTCTGATTAAAGATATTCAATGCTCTGACAGGGCAGAGAAGATGAAGCTTCTCTTCTTCCGCCGACACATGAGCTGGACGATGAAAGGTCTGAAGAACCACCGGCTGTGACATATTGGATGGCACCTTGGGCACATAGCCAGGCATGTAAAATGGTGTCTTCAGGGCAAACTCCAGGCAATTTTGAATTGGTGAAAGGCCAATCACCACTCTTTCTAGGCTACAGACCATCTTAAAGGTCAGGTTCTTCACCGTAGCTGACTAGGTTCGAGGAGATCTTAAAACCCTTCAAGCCTTGAGGGACCCCAAGTGTTCTCAGAAGTCCTGCATCCCATGCAGGAAATGCCTCCTGCCACAGATTCTTGGTGAAACAGCAGCCATGACACCTTTAGTGTGGATGAAAGAGATGATCTTGACAAAACTGAATTGGGGATATAAACTCCCTACGTGGAAAAAAAGTCTCCATTTCAAGAAAATGGAGATAACTATAAAGTCTCCTTGGGAGACCCCTTTTGAGTCCACACTCTGGCTGAGGTGAAAAATCAGCCTAAGACAGCAAAAATATCTGACTACCAGATCAGTCTGAGACTCACAGTAATAGACTCCTCTTCCAAACCCTCCAGAACTAGCAAATTGGGAGAAAATTGTGCGAGTAATCATATTAATAATGTAAAGCGATCGTATAAAACATATTTTTCTTTGATCTCAAACTCCATGGGCTGACAACATCTAGTTTAGACATCCATCTCAGACGACCACAAAACCATCCTATTAAAGATCCCTGAACACTCAGAATAATTCATAAGTTTAAAGTCTGAGAGATTTAGATATACATTTTAAATACATTTATATTGAAATATGTATATTGACAAAATAGAGTCTTGTCAAAGACAATTTATTAAACATGCACATGGTTAATACACAGAAACAAAGCCGGGACTGATTACCCGCGAAAAATAGAGGGCACTTAATGAAACTCCTGGAGAACAAAGATACGCCTGAGGGCCAAAAACAGCAGCCTGATCCTTCTTGGAGAGCAGAGCACCGGCTGATAGAAACTGGCTCCTGCTGCAGAAAACACGCTCATGGACACTTTCACCTACAAAATTGTCTATTATTACTGCACTGCAGCCTGATGAATACAGTCCAACCATCCACAGTTTAGTATTTCTTATGTGTGACGCTGGAGCACAAAACCAATGTCCCTTTCAAAATTGAGATGTATGCATCTGAAAGATGACCCATTGGATGTGATCGAAATGTGATATTTAGAAAATCATCTTTAAAGTTGTTCAAATTAAGTCTTTAGCAATGCATATAATCAAAAATTAATTTGTGATATATTTACGGTACAAAATATCTTCATGGCATATGATCTTAATATCCTAATGATTTTTGGCATAAAAGAAAAAAATGTATATTTCTGACCCAAACAATGTATTGTTGGCTATTGCTACAAATATACCTGTGCTGCTTATGACTGCTTTTGTGCTCCAGGCTCATATTTATGCATTATTTTCCTTCACGTCTCGAGTTTCTTCACTCGCTGCATCAATGAGGATTTTATTCAGGAAAAGTGCCACTTCTTTAAATGATTCATGAGGACGATTTGAATAATAACATCAAGCATAAACCAACATCACATTACAATAAAACTGCACTGTGTTAAAGTAAAACAATACAAGATTATAGAAGCTATAACTCAGTAAACAACGACTCAATAAAGAAAGGAATTATGATTTATTTGCAAATAGTGCATTGTAAAAAATATATTTTTTAAGTTGTAAATAAAGATTATTGTATGTTTTACAGGAGAATACTGTTTCAGGTCGTTTTTTATTTTTTGTAATACAGAGCAGAACTAGAGGATTTAAGAATTTCACATTTTTTACACATATTTTAATATTATAATTTTCGGGAACATTGCAAGATATGTTCCTTGCTGAATTTGACGTGCACATGTTTCCTCAGATTAAAATACTGTATAAAAAATATATTTGTATTTTTAAAATTTATTTTAAAAAATATACCAAAAAGGCCCAAATATACTGGTAGAAAATATATTTACTTAAATATATTTTAAAGCATATTTAAAATAGCTCCGCCCACTCTCATGATGTACTGCTAATAACATAATCGAGTTGTTCTCAAAATACTTAGATATGTGCATCCATATTTAGTATAACCTTATGAACTTTAAAGCTGCAATCTGCAATGTTTACCTCTTTGTCGCCCTCTATGTTTGAAAACCTGTAATTGCAGTTTCTTGCTGAATTATCTCCTGTGCGCGGGGGTTGTGCTCCGGTTCAGCGCGGATGAATCTAATGTTTTGAGGTGAATGTTTAGCTGTCAGTCACTGGATAGTGGATATTTACTGCCTATGTCTTGGAATATGACCCAAATCATCATTTCCACTGGATATTGTCATCTGAACGAGTAACGAGTCTGCTGCTTTTGTTCTGACCAACTGAGGAAAAATCATTACTACATGCAAAGTATTATCATTGTTATACTTACTTCTCAAATGATTAATGTTAACAACATCAGCATTGCGTAACTATAAGTATAGTATTAGCGCATATTCTTCAATTTCTGTAGAGTCTTATATCTAATTGTCATACCATTCAAATTTCATATTAAGAAATTATTTAATCCAAAAAGCTAATTATTCTCCCTTCTTTAAAATACAAATTTTGTGTAATCCCAGGCTATCTGTAATCAGAAACACATTTAAATCTGGAATATAATTAAATTTCATTCACATGTGTTTCATTAACACATAATCCTTTCTGGATCACAATCCGTCATCAAAATGATGTTTAATAATTCCAGCTGCTGTGAGAAAAGGCCATAAACGATCTACAGGATCCTCACATGTGATATAGTCTACAAGCTATAGTTGTTTAAATTAAGTCTTAGCAATGCATATTACTAATCAAAAATTACGTTTTGATATATTTATGGTAGGAAACTTACTAAATATCTTCATGGAACATGATCTTAATATCCTTATATGATTTTGACCCATATAATGTATTGTTGGATGTTGTTACAAATATACCTGTGCTGCTTATGACTGCTTTTGTGCTCCAGGGACACATATTATTATACTAATATTATTATAAATAATATTACTTAATAAAAAAAAATCACTGACCGGATTCAATGCAATAATTATAACATGTACCTTTAATGCAATGCAGTGCTGGCCGCTCTGATAAAAGCATCTGCCGAATGCATGGATGTAAATACTCTCAGCAGTACTTGCACTGATTCTGTTGAGCAGGACTGTGTGTGCATACGCATCTTCTTCAATACTGAAGAGCGTCTCTTGGGTCGCTGTGATCTCAGCGCTCTGATGAAGAAGGTCCGGCTTCAAGGATCTCGCCGACCGCTTTCAACTCTAACATGAAAGAGAAGAGCTGGATATGAGCGATCAGGCATTAGATGAGATCTACAGACGCCTCACCACTCTACAGTCAACAGAACTTCACAATTCATTCCAGAACATGCTTTTATGTGAACCTCAGTATTGGACAACATCCACACTTGATTCTTCTGCGATGCTTCTGAGTGATGAAACAAAATGTTTTAGTTAGAATAGCATTGACTGATAAATCCTGCACAGGGTTGTGTTTTAATGAAGTAAACGAGGTCAGTGTCCTGTGATGATCTCTTGAAAGACACATTGATATTTAATTGAGCTGCTGTTTGGGAAGAAAGTGAAAACAAGGAGCGGGATTCAGACACACTGATGGGAATCACCGGCTGTAATTAACACCTTCAATCAACCTCACAACCTGTCGTGAGCCTCAGAGGATTCAATGCTGAACCATAACAGCCCTGAGCTCTGTGAAGCATGAAAGAACCGACAGAAAAATGGAACAGCTTATTAAGCTTCAGACAATATCTTGCATTAAAAAGTTCTTTTTTTTTGTATCATATTTGAACCTTTGCGTGAGAATACGGAGCAAAAAAACAGGAAAAATATGAATTTTCTGCATATGCTGATATTGATATGATGAAGTTCTGATTCTTGTAATGTAAATCAGTGAGAACAGTGCAGCAGATACTGCCATAAAATGATCCAAATATCAGTCATTGCTCTATATGATGATCCAAACATCATATAAGGATTGAGAGATGAAGAAATAAAGGCTCCTCAGAAGATGTGAGATGTTTTGGAGGCTTGGAGGAACAGTGAACGTAACAAACGCTCCTCAGAAGATCCTGATGATTTAAAACATGAAGTAAAGCTGAGCTGCTTCAGAAAGTGTTGATCTGGAGATATGACTGCAGTTATTCTGATCAAAATCAGTCCAGATTCGACTCTCAACTATCCATCAGAAGACATGCAGTAGACTGAGTGTGAAACAGGTTTATATTAAATATGATACAGTAGCTTTATTTTGAGTCCAATTCCTCGTATGTCTAAACATACCTGGCCAATAAAGCTGATTCTGATTATAGGGTTAATATTAACCGATAAATTCATGAGTCATATTCTTATTTAAAAGCAATCTATTCTCATTCTGGTTCTCTTCCTCTCTTTATGTTTTCTCCTCTAGCTTGTGTACTATGAATACTGTTGCTGTTATGACAAATTGCTTGTGATGTTGCTCATTTGTAAGTCGCTGTGGATAAAAGCGGCTTCTAAATGAACAAATGTAAATCTATTGTGCCTCTGTGTTTTTTCCGATGGTAAGGGTGGTAACCCGGATTAGTTTTCCCTCCAGCTGCCCTCAGTATAAGTCAAGTCATTTTTATTTGTTTAGCTCTTTTCATAATCCATGTTGTTCCAAAGCAGCTTTAGAGAAAATGGTGTATTAATATCTTAAAGCTCGAAGTGAGCAGCCGAAGACAAAAATATCCATAAAATGTTTAGATGAAGAGGGAGCAAACCCTTGAGAGCAATCAATCTACATAAATATGATCTAGTTACTACATACTGACTGTATCTATACATAAATATTTGTTTTTCTAGCGTGCTTTATGTGTTCTAGCAGATATGTGTGCACTGACTCATTCTCTACTGTATACTCTGCACACAGCAGTTTGTCAAATGACAGTATCGATGACACAGGGCGATAAAAATATATGGATTGCTTACAAGATTCTGAAGCGCATGTGATAGAGAGAGATACTGAACTGAGAGTGGCTGAGACAGACGGACGGACGGATGGACAGAAGGACAGACAGAAAGAAAGACGGACGGACAGACAGACAGACGGACCGACGGACAGACAGAAAGACAGATGGACAGACAAAAAAAGACGGACAGACAGACAGACAGAAAGATGGACGGACAGAAAGACAGACGGACAGAAAGACAGATGGACAGACAGACGGATAGACAGACAGACGGACGGACAGACGGACAGACGGACAGACAGACGGATAGACAGACAGACGGATTTGACAGACGGACAGACAGACGGATAGACAGACAGATTTGGACGGACAGGGACAGACAGACGGATAGACAGACAGATTTGGACGGATAGACGGACAGATGGACAGACAGACAGAAAGAAAGACGGACGGACAGACAGAAAGACAGACGGACGGACGGACAGACGGACGGACGGACAGACAGAAAGACAGATGGACAGACAAAAAAAGACGGACAGACAGACAGACAGAAAGATGGACGGACAGAAAGACAGACGGACGGACAGACAGATGGACAGAAAGACAGACGGACGGACAGACGGACAGACGGACAGACGGACAGACAGACGGATAGACAGACAGACGGACGGACAGACGGACAGACAGACGGATAGACAGACAGACGGACGGACAGACGGACAGATGGACAGACAGACGGATAGACAGACAGACGGACGGACAGACGGACAGACGGACAGACAGACGGATAGACAGACAGACGGACGGACAGACGGATAGACAGACGGATAGACAGACAGACGGACTGACAGATGGACAGACAGACGGATAGAGACAGACGGACAGACAGACAGGCGGACAGACAGACGGAACAGACGGAGACAGATGAATATACAGACTGACTGACAGACGGACGGACGGACGGACAGATAGCATTCTCTTTCTCTCTCTCTTTAATAAAACAGCAGTCACTGAAGGCCAAACAGAAGAATTGTAGGGATTCACACATGTTCGTCTAACTGCAGCAGTATGTGGACGCCACATATTCCCTCATGGGGCATTACACAAACAAACCCTAAAAATACAAC
>CM050414.1:40763207-40788207 GCA_027564155.1 Gymnocypris eckloni scoliostomus | reverse complement strand
TCACGTTCGTTTTCATATTTTACCCATCTTTTGCATGGGATCAAGTGCTAATTAGTAATACAGATACTGTTATTATAGTTAACTAAAACTAAACTAAACTATTCAAATAAAATAAAATCCTTTATTTCAGCTAGTTCCCCGAGGGAACGAGATGCTGCGTTGAAAACGCCATGGGAACGCCTTCAGCGTGACCACGCTCTGAACCACATGTGTAACCAGTCCAATGATGGGCGAGATGACGTAGCTTAAAAGCACGTGCGGTGGAACCGGCATCGCCTTTCTGTCATTCAGCAAGCACTCTGTGTGTCAGTCTTATTTGGTGTCGTCTGTCCATTATCCCTCGTTATTTCCTATACGAGTGAAGACAAACATAGGGTGAGGGCAGACAGCATCTCAGGCTATGTGTTCTTCTCTGCCTGCCCTACATTACGTGTCGGGACTTGGGATACACACAGTTTGAGTATTGTGTGCTTGAGAGCAGTGATGACGGCTCCCTCTGGGGAAGAGCGGTGTGCACCACATCACACAGTACCCGTCTCTCCTCAGTGCCTTCAGGAGATCGGTCTGCCAACCCTGCCACTGATGGTGCTTCAGGTCGCAGTGGTCTCCAGCGAGCACTTCTCTCAGTCTCTTCCACCCGGAAACGTAGCAGAACTGAGAGGCTCGCCGCCCCTTCGAGAGTCTCTAGAGCAGCTAGATCGGACGTCCCCTGCTGGTCCTCCGCTCCAGGGCACCGAGCTAGCAGCTCTAAGCATATCAGAGGCCAGTCTCGAGAGACTGCTTCCTTTAGTAGGTCACCTGGCGGTGTGGGATCCCCTGCCAAGCATGTCTCATTGGGTCCTGAGCGGTGTACACCGCATCACACGGTGCCCGTCTCTAGTGTGGAGACTGGTTCCCTTAGTAGACTATTTGGCAGCGTGGAAACTACTTCCAAGTGTGTCTCGATTGCTCCTGCACACTGTAGAGAGAGGCTATCGCATTCAGTTCGGCGCTCCACCGCCAACTTTCAACAGGGTCATTCCCATGCTGGTGGGTCCTGAGCAGGTTCTAGTAATGGAACAAGAAGTGAATACTCTGTTGAGGAAGGAAGTCATCGAGGTGATCCCTCCTCTCGAGAGAGTCCGGATTCTACAGCCGGCACTTCATCGTTCCCAAGAAGGATGGAGGGCTGCGTCCTATTTTAGATCTGTGTCAATTAAACCACTCAGTCATGCGACTGAAGTTCAAGATACTCTCTATTAAGCAGGTCGTGTCTCAGACCAGGTCCAAGGACTGGTTTGTCACGATCAATCTAAAAGTCACATACTTCCAAATCCCCATCCTTCCCCATCACAGGGAGTTCCTGAGTTTTTCTTTGGGTCAAATCTTACCTATACCGGGTTCTTCCATTCGGCCTTGCACTCTAACCCCACACTATCACAAAGTGTATGGATGCTGCTCTGGCTCCTCTGTGACTTCAAGGCATCCGCATACTCAACCAAATCAACGTTTGGTTGATATTAGCTCAATCGGAGCGGATGGCGGTTCCGCATCGAGATGTCGTTCTCGCTCACACAAAGGAGCTGAGGTTAAGACTTAACGCCAGAAAAGTGTGCTTTCTTCAGTACAGAGAACCACTTATCTGGGCGTGGTGTGGGATTCGACCACGATGCAGGCACGTCTGTCTACTACTCGGATCGAGTCGATCCTTACCGCAGTCACGAGAGTGAGAGAAGGCTGGTCACTCACTGTCACTTCAGGAGATGTCTTTACTTCACTTCACTTCAGGAGATGTCTTCACTTCACTTCACTTCAGGAGATGTCTTCACTTCACTTCACTCACTGTCAAGCAGTTTCAGAAACCGCTGGGTCTAATGACAGCTGTGTCCAATGTGATATCTTTTGGCCTGCTGTACATGAGACCCCTACAGTGGTGGATCAAGACCAAAGGGTTCTCCCCGCGGAACCCGCTTCGCATGCTCAAGGTTACGCGGCAATGCCTACGTGCCTTAGACATGTAGAGGAAATCTTGGTTCTTGTCAGAGGGGCCGGTGTTGGGAGCTCCTTGTTGCCCTGTAATGCTAGTGATGGATTACATCTGAGGGGAAAGAAAGGATGCGATGTTCAGAACATGGTATGTACAGTAATTATCAGAGTGGGAGGTGATGCCCTCTGGGGGCATTTGGCCAAGGGTATTTTTACACCACACACAATGTTTGAGATGAAAATTATAATTATTCTCCTTCAAATTATAAGCCTTATTCTCATGTCAAGTATAACTGGGACGTTCTGCAATACACCAAGCTTTAAAACACTTTTTTCTTACTGAAAAGCAGATGGTCAAATCTGTTTTGTCTCTGGTACGTCACAGTGTAAGCTTCACAGGGAACATTACTACATCCAGTACTGTTTCTAGGCAAAGGTAAGCTAGGCGGTTGCCAAGAGAGCCACCAGCTGGGGGTGCAATGAGCGCACGTACTGGCACTACATTTTAACAGGGTTGTGGTCAAGAGTGGTACGGACACCCTGAAATATGACTGCCGCCCCCACTGGATCCCCAACATCATTGTGCTAGAGCACTGTGTTACGTCCATAAGGACGAATATTTATTATTTTAATATTATAGTTCTTGAATGTGTTTCATCGTTTAGAAAAGTGTGGGCGTGGTTGAATTCTCTGTGTTTGTTATTGCGCTCTCTTTCTTCTCCTTCTCAGGGCAAATCACCACCACCTGTAGCTCATTTGTGAGAGCATGCCTGAGACCAAGAGGATAAAGGGGCTGTTCAGAGTTTGCTAGGAGACACACTTCTTCCCTGCTCCAAACTGAACATTGTGCTTGGTTTTCATGTAGAGACAGTAGTTTTGTATTAGCAGTGGCTAATTGAGCTTCAGCAAGAGCTGTTAATGGATATTTTTCCAGGTTGAGATTGAGAAAAAGGTATTGTGGCTCTTTTGTTCAATGTGATTTTAAGTACGAGCCTGTGTGTTAAGAGGTATGCTGTAGGGGGAGAGTGTCTTTTTCTTTTTATACTGCTCTTTGCCTCTGTTTTTGTAAAGCAAGGGAGGTGAGGGAAGTTGGCTGTATTTTTATTTTATTTTATTTAAGGTTAGTTAGAGCTCCTTTCTTAAATTAGTTCGTGAACTATTTTGTTTGTTATTTTAGGCCTTGCTCTGAATGGGAGTCTTTGCTCCCATTCACATTGCATTCTTTACTGTCTTATAAATAAAACTATTTTTGTATCTATCAGCTGGTGTCATCTTCACTCTGGGACAGAGGGTTGAAGTGTGTTCTCGCTCGTTCATTATATCGTTACTTTTTGTAACTCTTTGTTACTTCCCCTTCTGACCCCTAGACACTTAAGGGAACGTATGTCATTAACAACTGTGTGAAAACTGTCATTCTGACAATGCCTGCAAGCCATTGGATCAGAGCGCTGTCCATTACTGCCTGATTGTTGCATGCAAAGTTTGCATTTGGATTTATTTGGTGTGCTCAACAATGCGATCAGATCAATGGGTTCTGTCAGTGTTTTGGCAAGGTAAGGCTTTCATTTTTTTTCATGCATGTTCAAAGGCCAATTAAAAAATTGCTACATACAAGTGAACAAAATCAGTATTTTGTTTAGAAAGTATTTGTAGCAGTCGAGAAATCATGTTTCATGTGAAACTGGTCTAAAAAGTGTGCCGTGTGCGTTTTTGCGCCAATGCATTGTTAAAGGTTCAATGTGTCATACAATATTTTCATATAAAACTTTTATGCCAATTAAAAAATATTGGTGTAGAAAAATTCACTAATTCACAAGATCAATACATACTTTATTAAACCACTTTGTCAAATGTAAAGCATCCTGACAGAAGTGTCGAAATGCTCAATCAATTAATTCACTTCCAAAAAAAATAAAAATATAGTTTCCAGCAGCGCTTAAAGAGAGCAGCGTCATACATATAGAGGGCATCATGTTATTTAAAGGGGAAGTTCACGCATCAATGAGTAATAAAAGAACAAGTAGCTGCATTATGATTACTTTTATGTCACTGATCAGGCTTTTATAGGCCTATGTAGTTTGAGGTATAGGTTTGACTGAAATAATAATGCAATAACAGACAAAACAACAAAAAAAATGAACAAAAAACAGATTGTCAAAAAGTAGCTGTTGATAATATCTAAACCTATATCCAAATACAAATGTAATAAAATAAATGTATGTGTGATTTACAAATAGGCCTGATGCGTTCAGATGTGTGGAAATCACAATGCACTGAATTTCCACAAATTTGTGTTGTTATTATGACAACAAATTTGAATGTGACAAGAAACTGATGTCTGAATTTTTTATATATATAATATAATTTGTAAATGTATCAGTGTTGTTATTTAAGATTTGAGTGTTTACATTATCAGTTTTATGTTATTTTGTATTTAATCTAAACTATCTTGTTTGGGTGTGGGAGTTCGATGGGGGGTTGGGGGCTAATAGAGATTTCGCCTAGGGCATCAAAATGGCTAGAAACGGCCCTGACTACAACACTCTCATCAATTTAGTCCATATCAACAACAAAATATTTTTGTATATTATATCATTTTTTTTAGGATTACTGATACACTACTGCCATTTGATTTATCTATTTTAATTTGAGAAATTATGTATGAATTTATTGTCTTTATAGGTATTTTCTAGTTTTAATAAATTGGAGTTATTTTCAAGTCAAGTCAAGTCAAGTCAAGTTGAGCTTTATTGTCATTCCACTACATGTGTGGACATATAGCGGGACGAGATGTCGTGCCTCACAGGACCACGGTGCTACATAAATACAGATATACAACACGAAGTAAAAACAGTATAAACCTATACACAACTGACCTACTGTCAGCTTTGACTATACATATGCTATATATAAAAGTGGTTACCTATACATAAACTAAAAAACAAGAAACAAAAAATACAAACTGTACAAAAAATACAAACTGTACAACTGTGCAGATGACTTCAAATACTGTACATGTGCAAAAGAGAGACATTCAAGCAGCTGGCTGGGGAACAGTGTAAGGTGATTTGTGGTGCATGAGCCAGTAAACATACATACATTACAGTCATATATTACAGTCAGTCTTTTGTGGGATTATGGACACACAATGGTGTGTGAAAGTGTCTAGTGCATGCAGAGGAGAGTGTGTTGCTACAGGTAGCTTGTGCAGGCCCGCTCACCTGAATTCCACAGAGATAAAAGTTTAACAGTTTTTCCTGAGATGTGGTAAGGTGGTGGTTTTTGGGGGGTTCAGAGAGGGCTGTGTGATGTGAGTTCAGGGCTCTCACAGCCTGGGGAAAAAGCTGTTGAGCAGTCTGGGCGGAGCGGGCTCTGATACTCGGTTCTACCTGAGGGTAGGAGCTGGAAGAGACTGTGGGAGGGTGGGTGGGGTCCTCCACGATACTTTTTGCTTTGCTGGAGCATCGTGTAAGGAAAATGTCCAGGATGGAGGGGAGAGGGGCACCAATGATTTTTTGAATTTTAGTAACTACATGGAAATTAAATAATATATATATGTGTGTGTGTGTTTGGCTTAGTGTCATGTTAGAATCACTTTTATACTCATACCTTTTGTTGTTTTAATATTTTGAATTGTTTTTAGCTTTATTTATTTTTTCATTTAAATGTTTAGTTTTGAAATATTGTTGTATGCATTTGTCATTTTATTTAATTTCTACATTTTCTTAAATGTGTATATATAGTAATTATAGAGTTATAACTTATAGTTGTAGTCACTTTTTCTTATTTGTAAGTCGCTTTGGATAAAAGCGTCAATAGTGGCTATTGCTGGAAAATTACAGGTATATTGAGCTGTAGGATTTAAAAAATAGGTGCAAATATTAAATTAAGTAGCCTATATAAAAATGCTCAATAAATCTATCAGTACTTTTTTTACTTAAATACATAAAAAAATCGAGTAGGCTACTTTTGTACGTTTGTACTCGAGTAGGCTACTTTCACTTGAGTAAAATTGAAAAAGCAGTACTGGGGTACTATTTTATTTTATGTAACTGCATACTTTTACTCAAGTACTTGATTTGAGTACTTCGTCCACCTCGAATGTAACTACTATTTCCAAATTGCACATTGGCATGCGATGATTGCATCCATCTACGGCAGTGTGAGGATAAGTAGGCAGCAGGTGCAGTGCATATATTCAGCTTTTCATCGTTCTGCTTCTGACCTCTGTCTATGACTGAAGTAGAAGATGGAGTCAAGCACACTCTTTCGAGGCTCTCGTGCTGGTGGTACGGTGCATCAGCGGCGGTGGTTCTTCCGTGTCGAGTGGGTTGCACACATCAGGTTGCACTACCCCCTGTTTGTGTAGCAGGCAGCCATCACCCTGCGCTTCAGCACACTTAAAGAGTGAATGATAAAAGAGCATTCACGGCCACGTCTTTTTAAAGATGCCTTTCCACCCATGCGTATCTGGATGCAGTCGCTGCCTGGTGCCGGTCACGATCGATGCCTCTCGTGTCTGGGCGTTAAACATGCTGAGGCGGCCTTCATGGACGAGTCTTGTGTGTGCACCTGTGCAAGATCAAATCATACCATACTGGGCTTAGAGGGATTTCACAAAGACTAACAGAATGATTTATGTTGACCAGAGAAACAAAGTCTAATATTTCTTAATTACAAATATTTGTTTTATTGTAAAAGAGATAATTAAACATAATAGAAATGATTTAGTGTTCACTAGTGTCTCTGTATACACGGCAAGCAGTGATTTATGTGCAGTGAGCGAGCGGAGCGGAGATCAATAATCAATAATCCAGCAGACAGATGATGGTTTGGGTTCGCTCCACTGAGCCTCATGAACTAAGCAACTGACCCCGCTCACAAATGCACCGCTCCGTCTGATTGGACGATCAACAACTTCTTTTCTATTCCTATATCATCTAACTCTTTGCAACTCAAAAAACAGATCCGTAAATCTCGATTAATTAACTCTGCTACTAATATAGTTTTTTAATCCGCTTTCTTTGATACTATGCAAGCTATGGATGCAAACGAGTATGAATAAAGTGCGGAGGAGCTGTTCTCTGAGTTTATTTCTACGTGTGTGGATGTTTTAAACACAGTGTCTCCTGTAAAGACCTTTAAACCTAAACCAAGAGTTGACCCATGGATTGATAATAACATACGCTCCCTGAGGCAGTCTTGCAGAAGAGCAGAGCGTAGATGGAAAAACGATAAACTCCAGGCCTCTTTTGAAATATTGAGGGATTCATTGTTAAAATACCAAAAAGGATTTAAGAGCAGCAAGATCAAGTTATTTTACGAAACGTATTACTAAAAATGAACTTTTCACTATTTTTAACGCTGTTATCAATCCATGTGTTTATGAGTATTCTGCTGTGGACTCTGTGTGATGATTTTCTTCATTTTTTTGTGAATAAGATCAGTGACATTACATCGGGTATATCTTGACCCTCTTTTGATCGTTCTATCTCTACAGCGTGTAAAGCAGCATTTCAGCAATTTGAACCTATTTCTCTCTCCCATCTTCAAGAAATAGTGGGTCAATTAAAGCCGTCAGGCTCCTCAATAGATGCCATCCCTCCATTTCTTTAGAAACAAGTTTTCAATGCAGTGAAGCCCCATCTTTTAAACATAAACAAATCTGGAAACATGCACGGTACCGGAAGCTTTAAAACATGCTATAATTCGAGAAACCAAACTTAGACTTAAATGTTTTGGCAAATTTTAGACCTGTTTCTAATTTGCCTTTTATTTCAAAGATTTTAGACAAGACCATGTTGCAATTATTGCAGAGTTTTCTGGATAAAAATAAGGTATTCAAACTTTTTCAGTCAGGTTTTAAAAAATATAATTCAACAGAGACTGCACTCCTGAAGGTGCTAAACGATGGGTTAATAGCTGCCGATTCTGGGGATTGTACCATACTTGTGCTGCTAGATCTGAATGTGGATTTTGATATGGTAGAGCATGCTATATACTTGCTCGCTTGGAACATTGTGTTGGTATAAAAGGAGCTGCCCTTGAATGGTTTAGATCAGGCATCCTGAAATCTGGCCCACTCCTGCAGAGTTTCGCTCTAACCCTAATCAAACACACCTGAGCATGCTAATCAGCGTCATCAAGATCATTAGAAAATCACAGGTAGGTGAGTTTGATCAGGGTTAGAGCTAAACTCTGCAGCAGATTGGCCCTCCAGGGAGAGATTTGAATAAGCCTGGTTTAGATTGTATCTTTTAAATATGAAGTTCAGTGTTAATATTGGGGAATATTCGTCGGAAGCTGCTGTTCTATCTTGTGGTGTTCCACAAGGATCTATTTTATCTCCTATTCTGTTCTCGCTATATATGCTCCCTTTAGGGTCTATCTTCAGGAAATATGGGTTGTCGTTTCAATGCTATGCGGACGAAACTCAAGTATATTTACCCTAAAAACCTATTACTGACAGGTTGGAAACATCTAGGGCTTGTTTATCTGATGTGAAAGCTTGGTTATCTTGTTTAAACCTTCTCAATTTTAATGAGAGTAAAACTGAAATCATTGTTTTTGGCTCATCTGATTCTCCTAATCAAATAACCCTAGGTAATTCAACACTTACTGTAAAGCCTTGGGTAAAGAAGTTAGGTTTTTGATGATGGTTTACAATTTGACAAGCAGATAAACTCAGGTCAAATTCTGCTTTTTTAAGCTTCGTCTTTTAGCTAAAGTAAAACCTGTATTATCTTTTAATAACTTTGAAATACTAATTCATGCATTTTTAACATCAAGGTTAGTGTCACACACTGGACGGAGAGGCATACGAGGATGAGTAAAGTAAGAGCTTCTTTACTAAACAAACTGAAAGCAACCTCAACAGGTAAGTGCAATAACTCAGATTTCAATTAAGCTCAATATACTGAGGCATTAATAGTCATTATCTCTCCCTTTAGTAGAGTAAACTGGAGGAAGACATCCACAGGGATCCAGCAGGTATGTGATAAGACAAAGAACTTGTAATCTCGATTTAGTGTTGTTTTAAAGAGAGCTTGATGTGAGGCGAGGAGGATTCCCTGATAGAGGTCAGGTGTGAGTGATTATGACGGAGTGCAGGTGAGTGGCCAGAGGGATGCTGGGAAATGCAGTGCAGTTTAACTAGTGACTGTGACAGTTAGACTATTGTAATTCACTGTATTACGGGATTAGCCAATCAGCTTTATCCCAGTTAATGATGGTACAATATAAGGTGGCAAGACTTCGGACATGTACTAATAAACGGGACCATATTACTCCAGTGCTACGCTCTTTGCATTGGCTGCCTGTACGATACTGTGTTGATTTTATTATTTTCTCAGTATTCAAATCTTTAAATGGTTTGGCCCCTCCTTATCTTTCTGATTTACTGTCAGAACATCGTCCAGTTGTGTCTCTTCGGTCGTCTAATCAGAGATTGCTACATTTTCCTAAATCGAAGCTGAAAAGTAGGGCTGACCGTGCTTTCTCAGTAGCGGCTCCCAGATTGTGGAATGCATTACATTTATGCATTTAGCAGACGCTTTTATCCAAAGCGACTTACAGTGCATTTAGGCTATATGCTACATCTATATCTGTTTTTAAATCTAGGTTAAAAACTTACCTGTTTGAACTGGCATATGGTCAATGGTGCAATGTAGTGCACTGTGTTTTTGTTTTATGATTTATAATTTTATATTTCTACTGTCTCTTCTATTGGTGTAAAGCACTCTGGTCAACTGCTGTTGTGTTCTGTTGTGCTATAGAAATAAAATTGACATAAATTGACAACTGAAAACAAAAACACTGCTGGTTTAATAACCGCTGAACCAGAGAATAAACAAACACGGGTCTGGGAGATAATCAAAAGCTAATCATTCATTCAAATATAAAAAAATAAAAACTGTAAACGGAAACAACCAAAACAAAACACTAAAATAGATTCAATGTTTGATTTGTTTGCCTGTATGTCATGGATGTGACAATTAAACAATGCCAGAGAACCATACAAAAGCATTTTAATCTTAGAAAGTTAAAAACCTATTAAATTAAATTAATTAATTAATAAGAATATATATATATATATATATATATATATGTGTGTGTGTGTATACACACAAATAAATACAAATCTAATAAATAAACTTAAACTAAAAACAATTCAATTAAACACTTTCTAAAAAAAAAGAAAATATTTTTATTGCATGTCGTGCGACTAAGTCAGAAAATATTCAAATGTGTTGTTAAATAACTGAAATATAAAATTTTAACCTCGGTGGGACCAGTGATATTTTAGTATCATTAAGATTTCAAATTTAGGTTTTATTTTTACATTTTAGTAATTTTAGTTTTTAGGTTTTGTCATTTTTATTATTTTTTGTAGTGCTGTCAAATAATTAATCGCATCCAAAATAAAAGTTTTATTTACGTAATATATCTGTGTGAATTGTCTATATATATTATGTATATATAAATACACACACATACAGTATATATTTTGAAAATATTCTCATGTATTTACATGTATATATTTATATTAAACATAAATATATTTAATTTATACACATAACATATTTTTCTTAAATATATACATGTGTGTGTATTTATACATACATAATAAATATACACAATATACATTATGTGAACTTTTATTTTGGAAGTGATTAATCGTTTGACGGCACTAGTTTTTGTTATTATCTATATGTCATATTTTTTATGTCTAGTTTTTATTAGGTTTAAGTTACTTTAATACTTCCAGTTTAACTACAAGGAAATGATTCCTTGACAACTATCTGAAATAAAATAAGTTTACATTTAAAAAATATTTCAATTAATGTTAATTTTATTTCAAGTAACGTAACGTTTACTTCAATGGATTTAGTTGTAATTTTAGTTTTAGCCAGAGGGACTTTTATTTTGAATATTTTCAGTTTCTCAGTCTTATCATCAATATTTCAGCTGATTGAATATATATTCCATCTGATCGGTTCAGATTGATCTGGATTACCAGCCGACTTCTTAAAGATCTGTTCATCACCAAGTGAAGGAGACTGATCTTTATCTTGTTTTCCACAATCAAAATACTTTTACTGGAGAAGCAATATCACATGAGATAAATCTTGATTTATGAGAAATAGTTTATAATGAAGGGAGTTTATGATTAAAACAAGAACCAATATCTGACAGACTCAGAAAATAATTAGTTTCAAGCATAAACTTGAGACTTTATAAACAAGACTTCAACTATCTAATTTATCGAGTAAACCTTTATTTATTCATCTTGAGGATTGATTGGTTGATTTATTTATTGATTGATTGATTGATTGATTGATTGATTGATTGATTGATTGATTGATTGATTGATTGATTGATTGGTTGGTTGATTGATTGATTGATTTTGTTGTGCATGCATCATATAAGGCAATTACTGTGAATTTGAATTTCTGCTCCAATTTAAAATCTTTATTAGTCCTTAGTTTGTTTAAAGAAAGAAATAAAACGTTTTAAGATCTGCAGAAACCCTGTAATTACAGATAAATACATTTTTGTTACTTAATAAAATAAATGATTGAATGGAATTGGGATTGAATTGAATGGAATTGGATAAATAATAAATAAATAATATAAGATTAAATTAAATACTTATTATATTTCAGATAGTTGCCGAAGCAACAATTCTCAACATGATGCACTAAAATAAGTAAAACTGAAATACAAATTAATAGAAAGAAATATTTAAAAACAACAAAACTAATACAAATGAGAAAACACACACAATTATCAAAACCTTAACAGAAATTAGGATGAAAATTAAAGTAAAAAGAGAAAATAATGAAAAAACAACTACTTTTTGGTGAATCAAACAACAGAGATAGGATGGCAAAAAAACAGAATAGCTTTGTAAATCAATAAATACCAATGCATTTGCCTTCGAACCGCAAGTGAAGACCAGGCAACTCTATTATATAGTATAATTATACAATATAATTATTACTTGACGAGAACGGCGTGAAGAGATCATTTATATTGCTGTGTGTATCCTGTGGAAGCCAGGTTAGCATACTACTATATTTTTATTCAATGTTTTCCTAATGACAATTTTATGATTGGTTTATAAAGGCTACTACGAACACCCTTTTCCCATGATTATCACTGAACAATTCAGGAAATATATTTTATAGTTACTATACTAAATGATATGTCAATCAGTACTGCATTTTTCATATAGTTTATTTATTTATTATCTGAAGATAACTTGAAAAACACACGTAAACCATATATTTTCGCAATGGTGTGTTTATTGTCTTCATGTTTCATCAGTAAAAACGTTTCTGCTTTTATTCAGCTCAACTACAGCGATAGCCAGCCGTGTGAGTTTGTCCATATTAGAGATTTCTTGCACGTCAAAAGTTTCTGCGCGAGAGCGCCCTCTGGCTTCGAGTATGAATGAAACATGCGCTGCACGAGAGTGTTCAGCTCTTATATTCATATCTCCTCATTATGGATATGAATAAAACGGCAGGTTATGTCTCTTTTAATTTAAATCTAGAAACATCTATGTGAAAACAGCTGCTCGAGCTCGAATAAAGTGCAGGGGATACTTTACATTTTATTTAAAAATCAAAAATAATTATCACAACACTGGTAAAACAGGCTTATACTGATTTTCTTTATAATCATTATAATTAAAAAATAAGTATAAATTCAGAAGAATAGATTTCTATTTTAAATAAGACTTTGTTCTACAACAACAACAGTAGTGTGTACAACAGCAAAACCATCATACCCTATAAACTCAATAACAATAACAACAATAATAATCATATCATTCCAGAGTAATTAAGAGGTGCAAAAAATGTCTTTAACATTTAAACTTAAAATGGTATTTTAACTTTTTCAAACCTTGCTGCTGTATCAATACAGAAGCATCCGTTTCGATGCACACATCAGCAAAGAGCACAGCCCTGTTAAAAGCCGTGTTTCATGCCCCTTTTATACCTTGAGCACCTGCCCCCCCAAAGGTCTCTGCACGGCCCTGTTAATGCCCAAAACACTCTTACACAGAAAACTAGAACTCAAGACAATCCTTCAGAATCGCTCGGACATTATTCACTCGTTTGAATAAGTCAGAGACGCTCCTGCATGCTGACATCACATCAATAATGCAAATCACTAGATTATGTAAATGAGCCAGCGTATTAAATATAATTCATTACGATACTGTGATCTGTTCGTTCATAATCAGATGTGGCAGTGCTAATAACGACGTCTAATTATGAGTTCCAGCGCAATTTAGTGCTTCGTAGCTTTGAATCATTTCTTCAACAAACAAAAATGACATTTAGAGACACTAAACGCATGTCACAATATGATTCTAGATATAAAATCAAATGGCATTAGTTGTCATATGTGACTCTGGAGCACAAAAGCAGTCATAAGCAGCACTGGTATATTTGTAGCAATAACCAACAATACATTGTATGGGTCAAAATTATACATTTTTATTTTACGACAAAAACCATTAGGATATTAAGATCATGTTCCATGAAGATACTCCTACCATAAATATATCAAAACGTAATTATTGATTATTAATATGCATTGCTAAGAACTTAATTTGAACAACTTTTACTTTTACTTTTTACTTTTCAACTTTTAAACAAAAATTACTCGTATGACTGGCTTTGTGCTCCAGGGTCACATATTCGAATGTGAATTTGAATAGAATTAGGAAGCTGAATTGGAAGGACAAGAAGAGGAATTCAAAGAAATTTGACACGTGATGCATTCTGGGAAATGAAGTGCTCTTGCACCAGTGAACTTTGGTGTTTCTGTTCAAATAAAAGTGAATTTCATTGCAGTTCAGTTCTGAACGGATCAACAATCTTAGACTCTTCAGGTGAAATATTCTAGTTTTGTAAAATCTGAACAAAAGATCTTCATCAGTTTCTTAGTATTTTCTTTCAGTAGAAATATATTAACATACTAAAATCAAGACAAAAGCAAAATAACAAAATATTAACGCTTGCTTTCTAAAAAATATAGCAAAGTTAAGTGAATAAAACAAGGAAAAAAATCTACTGATGGTGTCAGAATAAAATTAATACATATAAAAAACATTCAAATAGAAAACAAGTAAATGTATCTTCTTAATTAAATGTGACTTAGTGCTGCGCATATTTTGATCAATCTATTTTCAATTAAATGAATGTACTATTTTCTATTTCAATATTTTATTTATATACATAATTTTATGTTAAATTACTATTTAAGCAGTAATTATTACAAGTAATGCAATTTACATAATCAAATTAATTTTTACAAGTAACTCTTAAAGTAACGCAGTAATGCAATTAGTTCATTTTTATGGAGTAACACATTACTTTTAAAAGCAACTTTCCCCAACACTAATTATAATGCATGTATTACCTGTTCAATTACATTTTCAACGGAAACTCATAAATATAGAATGCTTTAGAGCACAGACACTGAAAAGTTAAACATTTAAGGAAACCAGCTTTCAGCAGATTTTTGTAGAATTTATTTAAGTTTTCTCAACTTGTTTTTGTAGAATTTATTTGAGTTTTATCATTGTTTTTGGAGAATTGATTTGAGTTTTCTCAACTTGTTTTTGGAGAATTGATTTGAGTTTTCTCAACATGTTTTTGGAGAATTGATTTGAGTTTTATCATTGTTTTTGGAGAATTGATTTGAGTTTTCTCAACTTGTTTTTGGAGAATTGATTTGAGTTTTCTCAACTTGTTTTTGGAGAATTGATTTGAGTTTTCTCATTGTTTTTGGAGAATTGATTTGAGTTTTCTCAACTTGTTTTTGTAGAATTTATTTGAGTTTTATCATTGTTTTTGGAGAATTGATTTGAGTTTTCTCAACTTGTTTTTGGAGAATTGATTTGAGTTTTCTCAACTTGTTTTTGGAGAATTGATTTGAGTTTTCTCAACTTGTTTTTGGAGAATTGATTTGAGTTTTATCATTGTTTTTGGAGAATTGATTTGAGTTTTCTCAACTTGTTTTTGGAGACTTGATTTGAGTTTTCTCAACTTGTTTTTGGAGAATTGATTTGAGTTTTCTCAACTTGTTTTGGAGAATTGATTTGAGTTTTCTCAACTTGTTTTGGAGAATTGATTTGAGTTTTCTCAACTTGTTTTTTGAAGAATTGATTTGAGTTTTCTCATTGTTTTTGGAGAATTGATTTGAGTTTTCTCAACTTGTTTTTGTAGAATTTATTTGAGTTTTATCATTGTTTTTGGAGAATTTATTTGAGTTTTCTCAACTTGTTTTTGGAGAATTGATTTGAGTTTTCTCATTGTTTTTGTAGAATTGATTTGAGTTTTCTCATTGTTTTTGGAGAATTGATTTGAGTTTTCTCAACTTGTTTTTGGAGAATTGATTTGAGTTTTCTCAACTTGTTTTGGAGAATTGATTTGAGTTTTCTCAACTTGTTTTTGGAGAATTGATTTGAGTTTTCTCAACTTGTTTTGGAGAATTGATTTGAGTTTTCTCAACTTGTTTTTGGATAATTGATTTGAGTTTTCTCAACTTGTTTTTGGAGAATTGATTTGAGTTTTCTCAACTTGTTTTTGGAGAATTGATTTGAGTTTTCTCAACTTGTTTTTGGAGAATTGATTTGAGTTTTCTCACTTGTTTTTGGAGAATTGATTTGAGTTTTCTCAACTTTTTCTTGTAACTGAAAACAACAAGTTGAGAACTCAAAAATCTGCTGAAGCTGGTTGCCTTAAACATGCCTTAAAGTTTTCTCAACTTTGTATTTTTTACAGTGAAGACACTTGGTAGAAGTTTAAGTTTATCGTTTTGAAAATGGCACAAAAATACTACTTTCAAATAATATTTCACTCTAAAACGGCATGAAAATCAAAGCCATAACTCTAAAGAAGCTGTGCTCCAAATTTGAGGTTGATATTGCAAAAAATGAGCTTTCAGTCAGATCGTATTCAGGCGCAGTACTAAACGCCTCCACTAGATGAAATTATCTTCCCATTCATTTCCAATGCCACCATTTTTGACCACAAAAGCCTCTCTCTTTTTTTCAGGACCATTTAACCTTTTTGAATCATGCATGATTTTTTTGTGCATCCACATAAGTGTTAAGACCTTCATACCATTTGAATGAGTACCAGAGGAGTAAAGATGTTTAGATATTGTACTGGAAAACAAGACAAAGATACTGAAGCAGAATAGCATGTTTTGCACTCCACAGGCTGCAGAGAATGAACTGAAGATCTTCTGAAGCGAGGACGTTTTCATGAACTGAAAGCAAACGCTCGGTGCTTTGCTTTAACACATGCACCGGATCCGGCTTCAGTCGATGAGAGCAGATGAAGCTCATCCAGTGACTCTCATTACACACATGTCTGCAGAACACGTCGATTCTGATGCATCGGCCAATTAGCAGAAAACGTTTAAGACATTGAGTGAGCATCTCGAAAGAGATTTTCTGTCATAACGGAGACCAAAGAGAGAAACAAACGGGCTTTGGTTACAGTGAATATAAGCAGTAACTGCAAAAAGATGCAACATGCAGAAAAAAGTCCAAGTGGCAAAACATTTCTGTTGATATTTCACAAAAACTATGTTCACTGAAACGTGTAAGAAAAAAAACATAATTATTTATCTGCATAGGTGCATATGGAAGCATCAATAAGTTTACATTTATTCCAAAAAACACTCAGTAGTCTTGCAAAAATCATGAAAACCCATTTTTAAAAACGTATATTATTACAAATTATATAACTAGTGACTCCTCTACAAAATAACCCAACCATAAATAAATAAACATTGACAAGCCTCTAAATAGGTGTGAAATAAGAATTCCAAAACATATTTGAATACTATATATATATATATATACAATGTATAATTAATTATAATATTTATTTAAATAATTATCACAATTAATTATATATATTATGTATTACTAAAAGCTATATATATATATATTTACATATATGCATTTAGCAGACGCTTTTATCCGAAGCGACTTACAATTGCATTCAGGCTATTCATTTTTAATCAGTATGTGTGTTCCCTGGGAATCGAACCCACAACCTTTTGCGCTGCTAACGCAATGCTCTACCACTGAGCCACACAGGAACACATATATATATATTTTTTTATCAGACTCCTATGTGTGGGTTATTTTCATTGCCATTAAAGAGAAAAAACCATACACTGTAAAAAACATGAACATAGTGTCCGTGATGTCACCCGTTGGTTTCTGAAGAGGATTTTTGAAGCTCAAAGTGGGCGGAGCCATCTTGGCAGCACGTCACTCCCGGATAATCAAAAATGGCGGGAGGTGGGTGGAGCTGGTTGCTGAAACCACGCCCACCTAGCACGACAGTGGTGACAGCAGCGGCAATCCAGCTGTCACTCAAGTGGCCACGCCTTAATTATGCACAACTTTAAGGCTTAATATAATTTAAACAGATGAGTAATAAAAAAATCCCCCACCTCCTCACAGTTGTAATGAAGGGCAAGATTAGCTATATAGATCAAAATAATTTTTTGCACCAGGCTGTAAACATACTTTTTTCTGCTGTAAAGTTGGGAATTTTAACATGGGGGGGTCTATGGGACTGACTCCCTTTTGCAGCCCGCCTCTAGCAGCCAGTCGATGAATTACAGGTTTAGTCACGTGTTGGTTTCACGAGAGAGAGCGGGAGGTTGCCGCTTGTATATGGCTTTTGCATCTGAACTCTTCATATATATATATATATATAGTAGGGGTGTAACGATTCATCAATATGGATCGATATATCGATATGATGTATGACGATACGATGCCACGCGTAAAATATCGATATCTGTAGTATAAAAAGGCACCTTTATTTTGGCACTGTCCACATTTTCATATAATGTCCGTCTATGCATTACCACCAACACATGCATTCTCCTTCAATCTCACGTATCTCGATATAAGGACCGCCCGAAGCATAAAAGACGCTCGGGATTGTTGGAGTAACAGTTGAGCGCTGTGTGAGAAGCACAGTGCACTTATACTAGAACATATGTGCTATTTTTTCATAAATTTTAAAAGTACAAACGAAAATGGAACCATTTAAATGCATAAAACAACTAATTTTACATTCGGGCATTTATGTGCTGTTGTTTTTTCACATTCGTATGACTAACACATGTCTCATACATGAACATGTAATGTTAGAGAACATGTTTTTGGGACAGAGCAATAAAGCTATAGTGAGCCCTTTATTAAAACCCCTGGAGGTGAGGAATAATACAAAAAACGTCATATTACATGATACAATAATTCACAAATATCTAAATTACAATTAAGAAGAAATTCATTGTATTCAGCTGTGTTTTAGGCACTAAAATAGTCTAGTATTTTATAGCCAACCACATTTTTATATTGAAATAATGAATATGTTATATATTCCCCCCCCCCACTATGAACACATCCTGGCTCCGCCCCTGACACAGACAGCCGCGTCAACTCTGCACGAATACCGAGCTCTCCTCCGCTTTCTTGTGCATGGATGAATAAATACAGACAAAACTACATCAAAATGAATGTTTTGGCTAATATCCTTGTAAACAGGATCTGTATCTGTAGAAAAGATTTTTAGCACTGAGCCCATAGTAGCATTTTTAGATTTATGTTCATGTTATATATTTTTGGTTGCATTTGTGAGTTAATAAAAATTTTAATAAAGTGTGTTGTTTAAAATATGTATATAATATCGATCGATATACCCCTGTATCCAATCAAATCGTATAATTTTTTGAGGTATCGGCAAATATCGTATCGCTGGGTATGAGAATCGATATCGTATCGAATCATGACGAACCATTCATTTACACCCCTAATATATATATATATATACAAACAATGGTGTTTTGGACACAAAGCATTCTATTTTAAAGAATAAAAGATGGAAGTCTGTTAAAGTAAAACATAAGATCATATTTGTGAATATAATATTTTATTTACTCTGTTTGGTATAATGCTAGAAATGTACACATTTGTATCTCATGGAATAATTTTATTTTCTTAAATAAGCATTTTTCATTCATACGTTTGCAGATGTATTCATAATTTGTTAGAAACCCTGAAGAGAGCGACGACACCAAACGAAAGTAAAAAGAGTTTGCGATACAAACCCGGCGACGCGAGGAAGTATTGCTCTTATTGAGTATAAAAGCCAAGTTTTCTTTCTTCTGTCAGACAAAATATAAGCATTGTTCTCAATCATATGTACATCAAAATATACGCTCTGGTTGAAAAAGGCCTTGGTTGAAGCTATCGGTAATGGGTGCCGCTGACGCAGGCTGATGACATCATATCCAGGTGTCCACGGGTGGGGGGGAGGCGGACTCCAGTGCACTAACAAACCTGCCAAATAAAACACAACATCAGGCTTTCTGAACACCTCGAGCGGCACGGCACGGTTTAGGGGACAGAAAATACAGTTTGTACAGAATAAAAACCATTACGCCTTTGGAGACTCTCCATAAAACATAGATGTGTGTGTGTGTGTGTGTGTGCGTGTGTATGTGTGTGCGTGTGTCTGTCTGTCTGTGTGTGTGTGCGTGTGTCTGTCTGTCTGTCTGTCTGTGTGTGTGCGTGTGTGTGTGTGCGTGTGTGTTTGTGCGTCTGTCTGTGTCTGTGTGTGTGTGTCTGTCTGTGTCTGTGTGTCTGTGTGTGTGTGTGTGTGTGTGTGTGTGTGTGTGTGTGCGTGTGTTTGTGCGGCGTGCGTGTTTGTGTGTCTTTCTGTCTGTCTGTCTGTCTGTCTGTCTCTGTCTGTCTGTCTGTCTGTGTGCGCGTGTGCGTGTGTGTGTGTGTGCGTGTGCTGTCTGTGCGTGTGTGCCTGTCTGTGTGTGTGTGTGCGTGTGTGTGTGTGTGCGTGCGTGTTTGTGTGTCTTTCTGTCTGTCTGTCTGTCTGTCTGTCTGCGCTGCCTGTGTGTGCGTGCGTGCGCGTGCGCTGTGTGTCTGTGTGTGCATGCGTGTGCATGCGTGCGTGTGTGCGTGCGTGTCTGTGCGTGTGTGCGCATGTGTGTGTGTGTGTGTGTGTGAGAGGTCAGATGATACAGATGAAGTGTTACAGTAGAGGAAGAGTCTTTCACTTCAGAGATCAGTATCGGCTGCACGGAAAAAACCCACTCGACATGAAAGAGTGAAACAGGCGGAACGAGAGACCAGCGGAAATATACAAAAGAATATTCAGGGTCAATAGAAGCAGAGCAGCGCCACTAAAAGCTCCTTCGACAGACTGAAAACAAACATGCACATCCTCTGCAGTGAATGGGTGCCGTCAGAATGAAAGTCTGATAAAAACATCACAATAATCCACAGTCCATCAGTTAACATCTGGAGAAGACAAAGAGCTGTAAACGCTGCAGATTATTCTCCTGATTCAGACCAGAACACTTTATCACCGGAGTTCTTATGGACTTATGTGGTATTTGAGTTATAAACGTCTTAATGCTGAATTAGTTTCATCTTTTGTCTTCTCCAGATGTTAACTGATGGACTGTGGATTATTGTGATGTTTTTATCACACTCTCATTCTGACGGCACCCATTCACATCCATTGCTGAGACACATTTCTACAAACCTGATGAAGAAACAAACTCTGATCTCAGATGAACACATTTATATCACTATTCCTTTAATGTTTATCATGTAAACATGATTGTTTGTGTTCCTCCACAGAGCTTTTATTAATTCCGTACAATAATATTCAATTACAAGTAAATTATATAAAACACTCTTATCTCTGCGTGGATGTTTCTTGGCCTAATACATGGCACATATTTACAAGCTCAATTAAACCTAATCATCATTAAAAGTGTTTTTAATTACCTCAGGAACCTTAAATCATCTTGCACACGCAGTGTAATGTACATAAATACGGCGCTTTTAAGTCGTAATGCACGTCCATCACAGAAATAACGAGAGATGTACATTTGCATCTTCGTTAGCAGAAGCTTGAGATCTCAGGATAAAAGGGTAATTAACTGCCCCACAAGTGAAGAGTTTGCATTAATTAAACATTCACAGGGCTACAAACACAGCGCTTTCTCAAGACCTGCATTAATACAATAATTCATATAATACATACAATATTAAAATAAATCAGGTTTATCAAATTATTAGATTTAATTCAACAGACTGCAGCAAATTCAACTGTAAAACTTGTTTTATTCAATATTTAAATTGGTTTATGGTCTCATTTATCAATATACGCATGAAGTGGAGGTCCAGCGATATTGGTTTTGGATCATATTTGATAATGTGTTTAAAGAATAGCAATTCAAAAGATTGAATGATAAATAATGTCCTTTATTTTCTGTGACGGGGCATTTTATATTTATTTTAATCTCTGATACTGTTTACTGTGTAACTAAAATACCAATAATAATAATAATAATAATAAATGTATACATAATGAGATATTTTATTCATAAATTAGCTTGAAATACACAAGGACTCTTATTTTGAAATGCATTTGCTTTAGTATTTTTATCTGCTCACTCAAAAAGATGAAACTTGAGAAACAAAATATACAATAATAACCAAAAATAAAAGGACTTTATGCTCAATCTTTGGAATTATTTGTAATTGTTTCTTCTTCAAAAAAAGTGAAACAGAAAAATATATATTCTGTGCATATTTACTTACACATTTTTTTCTAATTAAACCTGGTAAACATGGTTCCATGGTTTACCATTTCATGTTAATTTTAGATACAGTTTTAGTAATTTTGTTAGTGTGTTTTTGTAATTATTAAAGTTTTATAAGTCTGTAATTTTAGTATAATTGAAATAATATTATAGTTTATTAATATTGAAAATTTTAATATGATTTTTTCCATTTTGATGTAATTTTTGTTAAAGTTTTAGTAATTTTGTTTTGTTTATGTGATTTTTAAAATTTTATAAGTCTGTTATTTTAGTATAATTGAAATACTATTATAGTTTATTAATATTTAGATTTTTTATATGATTATTCTCCATTTTCATGTTAATTTTAGATAAAGTTTGAGTAATTTTGTTTGTGTGTTTTTGTCATTATTAGTTGTTTTTTAATCAGTGTTATTTTTGTGTAACTGGGATATTTTATTAATATTTTTTATTTTTATATTTTCTGTTTTCTCTTCATTTGTGTTAAAGTTTTAGAAATTGTGTTTTAGTGATTCTTATTAAAAAACATTTTTTTTTATATATAGTTTTTATTTCTGTTTTTTAGAACGTCAAGTTAAACTAAATGAAAATAAAAAAATAACTGAAATAAAATCATTTTTAATTATTATTTATTTCAGTTTTAGTTAATATATATATATATATATATTTGATGTAAATATTTTAATGTTTTAGTTTACTATAATAACAACATTTTAAATGTCTATATTGTTTGATTAATTTGTAATTCTATTTTAATCTTGATTAATCCAGGTAAACTAAATGGAAATGAGAAAATATTTGTAAATATTGTATTTCATGTAATTTAACACATTGGTTATGGTTTATTTTCCATGTCAGTAAAAGGTGTTTTAAGCATTAATAAAGCACTGGATTCTGAGGACAGACTCGTTTATCTTACAAACACACCGCTGGAATTAATGCTAATTCTATTGGTTTCCGAGCGTGTGCTAATTTGTATTTAAATTGTGTTTTGAGCTCCTCGTCGCATAAACACATTCAATCCCATCCCGAGATAAAACAGCATCTCTTCACTGACCACATCACAATCATCAGCATATGATGTCGTGTTACTCATCTCACATACAGAGAAACGTATATAAATACTAAAACTCAAACTATTAGAGCCATTCACACAGAAAGCTTGTTTTTGATTTATAAGCATGAGAGTTAAAACGTAGCTTCCTCTAACTTATATGATGTGTTCGGATCAATCTGACCCACAGTGCATTTGTGAGATGCTGGAAATATGCTTTCTTGACATTGTGAGACTATTTCTCTTTTAGAGTCTCTCTGAGTTACTTTAATAAATGTGTTGACGGTGTTTTATCAGTTCATTCATGAGAATCTGGCTGGGAAACCAATCATGATCAGGATAACACACACACACACACACAGACAGACAGACAGACAGACAGATGACACACACATTCTCTCTCACACACACACACACACACACACACACACACTCTCTCACACTCTCACACTCACACACACACACACTCACACACACACTCTCACACTCTCACACACACACACACACATACACTCTCTCACACTCTCACACACACACACACACACAGTCACACACACAATATATATATATATAATAATGTAATACAAAATATTTGTCGAAGAAAAAAATGTCAAATACAGTTTAAAAAATGCTCTCATGTTTACATTTTTACATAATGTTAACAAAATATTTGTAAAAAAGTAAAAAAAAAAAAAAAAAAAAAGTTTGACATTTTAAATAAATTACAAACAATTATATGAATTTTTTCCATTTTGATGTAAATTTTGTTAAAGTTTTAGTAATTTTGTTCTGTTTATGTGATTTTTAAAGTTTTATACGTCTGTTATTTTAGTATAATTCGAATAATATTATAGTTTATTAATATTTACATTTTCTAATATGATTTTCCTCAATTTTTATGTTGATTTAAGATAAAGTTTTAGTAACTAAAGTAACACACACACACACACACACACACACAATATATATATATATATATATATATATATATATAATAATGTAATACAAAATATTTGTCGAAGAAAAAAGTCAAATACAGTTAAAAAAATGCTCTCATGTTTACATTGTTACATAATGTTAACAAAATATTTGTACACAAATTAACAAAATAAAAATAAGTTTGACATTTTAAATAACATTTTATAATATTCACATTCATAAAAACAGTTATGGTAACGTGCAAGAATTATTATTGCTAAAGAAAACATTATTTATAAATAACAAAAATCACATGTTTTTATTTTAAATTTAAAATAATTGTAAAATAAATATTTATGTAAAATATATATTTTTAATATTAATAATTACAAATAAATGTTATATTTACATTTCATGAAACATAATTGTTTAACAAAACTGTCAAATACAGTTTTTTAATGTTCTCATATTTACTTTAAAATAAAAAATGCGAATTTATTAAAAATGCAAATTGTATAAAAAAAATTTTTTATATATTAATTTAATAAATACTTTTACATTTTAATAAATTATTTTATTTTTTTGTAAAGTGTGAGAAGTATTTATGTAAAAAAATAAAAAAATAAACATTAGTAAAAAAAATATAGATTTTAAATGTAAAATAACACAAAATACTTGTTATAATTAATATTCACGGTTTACTTTTTTTGTAATGTGTGAGAAGTATTTATGTTAAAAAAGTAAAAAAAATTGTAAAAAAATATATAATCTAGATTATTAAATCTATATTTTAAATGTAAAATAACACAAATACGTTAAATACTTTTTATGTTATTCTTTTTTTTTACTTTTTTGTAATGTGTGAGAAATATTAATGCTAAATAAAAAACTACAATTAAACATAAAAAAGCTAAGTATTTAAAATTGTGTTTATAATATTCACATAAAAAAAACATTTATTAAAAATTTAAATATTATAAAAAATACTTTTTATAATTTTCACATTTTTACCTTTTTGTAATATGTGAGAAGTATTCCCAAAAAAAAATAAAAAAAAAAAAACATTTTGTGAAAAAAAAATCTAGATTTTAAATTTAAAATAACACAAAATACTTTAAATATGTTTTTATAATATTCATGTTTTACTTTTTTGTAATGTGTGAGAAGTATTATTGCAAAAAAAAATAAAAATCAACATGTATTAAAAAAAAAAATCCGGATTTAAAATGTAAAATAATTTATTATATTTTTTTTATAATATATATATATATAATATTCACATTTCAGAAAAATGGGTTAAAAAAGTTGTCAAATAGGGTTTAAAAATGTTCCCATGTTTACTTTTTGGTAATGTGTGAAAAAAAAACAACT
>CM050414.1:40743207-40758207 GCA_027564155.1 Gymnocypris eckloni scoliostomus | reverse complement strand
AGATTCGTAATAGTGAGTGGAAGTAGGAGGGGCTTCTGGAGGGATGTAGATTCGTAATAGTGAGTGGAAGTAGGAGGGGCTTCTGGAGGATGTAGATTCGTAATAGTGAATGGAAGTAGGCGGGTGCTGAGCCTGGGGTTGTTCTATATGCAAGCATCAGTGTCTTGAACTGGATGCGAGCTGCAACTGTGAGCCAGTGCAAGGAGACAAAGAGATGTGTAACATGGGCTCTTTTGGGCTCGTTGAAGACCAGTCGTGTGCATTCTGAATCATTGTAGAGGTTTGATTGTGTTTGATGGAAGTCCAGCCAGAAGAGCATTGCAGTAGTCCAGTCTAGAAATGACAAGGGCCTGAACAAGAAGTTGTGCAGCATGCTCTGTCAGAAAGGGCCTGATCTTTCTGATGTTGTGTAGTGCAAACCTGCAAGATCGAGCAGTCTTTGCAATGTGCTCTTTGAAGGTCAGCTGGTCATTGAAGATTACACCAAGATTTCTGACCGAAGCTGATGGGGTAATTGTTGATGAACCTAACTGAACCTAACTGAAATTATGCTGTAGAGTTGGAGTTGCAGGGAAGACAAGAAGCTCAGTCTTTGCCAGGTTGAGCTGTAGATGGTGTTCTTTCATCCATGCCGAGATGAGCCTGAGATCCGTGCAGCTACTGTTGGATCATCAGGTCGAAATGAGAGATAGAGCTGTGTGTCATCAGCATAGAAATGGTAGGAGAAGCCATGTGCCTGTATGATGGGAGCCAGTGATGTAGTGTATGTGGAGAAGAGGAGGGGTCCAAGAACCGATCCCTGGGGAACCCCAGTGACCAATTGATGTGCTTTGGATACCTCCCCTCCCCAGGCCACCCTGAAAGACCGACCAGTGAGATAGGATTCAAACCAGCGAAGTGGAATCCCAGTGATATCCAGTGATGAGAGGGTGGACAGGAGGATCTGATGATTGACAGTGTCAAAAGCGGCAGACAGATCCAGCAGAATGAGGACTGATGATTTGGAATCGGCTTTTGCATTGCAAGGGCTTCAGTGACTGAGAGTAGTGCAGTCTCAGTTGAATGTCCACTCCTGAAACCTGACTGTTTATCGTCCTGTTTGTTGTTCTGTGAAAGAAACTTCATTTGAACAACTTTGAAGGTGATTTTATCAATATTCAGATGTTTTTGCACCCTCAGATTCCAGATTTACAAATATTGTCCAAACCATACATCAATGGAAATATTATAATCTCAATTTTTAAATGTATGACTGCTTTTGTGGTCCACAGTCACATATTATATTAAAAAACTTACAATAGAAATACAAAAACAGAAATAAAATAAGTTTAAGTAATACAACTACTAAAACTGAAAACAAATTACACAAAAATAGAAATATACAAAAAAGAACAAAATCACAAACAAACTAAAATTCAAATGAAAACTTAAAATATTTACCTAAAAGCTAATTCAAAATAAATGTATTATTAAAACGTATTTAAAATATTTAAATAATAAAAATCTAACATAAAAATAAAATTAAAAAGCACACAAAATGTAAACAAACATTAAAACAAAAAACAGAAAATAAACCTAAAAGCTAATTCTAACCTAATTCTAAAATTCATAAACTGAAAAATAAAGCTGAATAGAAGAAAAAAAACAAAATTACTAAAACTAAAATTTGAATTGAAATAAAAAATTAAATAAACACTGTAATATAAAATAAAGGCTAATTCAAAACAAATTGATGAATGGATGTTGAAGTAATAAAAATAATAAAACTTAAATATTTTTTTTTTAGAAATACGTTTAAGAAACTAAAATGAAAAAAGCATTTAACAAAACTGAGTATTGTTTAAATATACAAATAAAAGCTAATTCAAAACTAATTAATAAATGTTAAAGATGAAGCACTAAAATTAAGGCTAAATAGAAATAGAAAAAAATTATACAAATTACCAAAACACATAAAGTTACTAAAACAAACTAGAATGAAAACTGAAAATACTAAAATAATAACCAAATCAAAACTAATTTATAAAAGATTATTAATAAAAAATAAAACTATATTATACTACATTATATAATACTTAATACTGTATTTTATATAATTATATTACATTATAATTATATAATGATATGCTATATTATAAAGTATTACATAAATATAATAAACACAATAATAGTAAATATTAATATGTATTTTTCCCACTGTCCTCCACACATAAAATGAAGTCAAACATCTTAGAAATCGACATGAATGATAATGAGTAAATGATAAACGATAACGATCATGAGCTCTTTAACTAACATAATGAATATAATGAATCTAATTAGCCACGTGGTGCTCAGAGTTAAATCAGGTCATACTGAGAGTAAAGAGCTGATCTGAGAACAGCTGTAATTAATGAAACGCAGACGAGTCCGGCCCGGAGGAGTGTGTGTGTGTGTGTGTGTGTGTGTGTGTGTGTGTGTGTGTGTGTGTGTGTGTGTGTGTGTGTGTGTGTGTGTGTGTGTGTGTGTGTGTGTGTGTGTGAGCATGTGTATGTGTGTGTGTGTGTGTGTGTGTGTGTTTATATATGTGTCTCTGTATGTGTGTGTGTGTGTGTGTGTGTGTGTGTGTGTCTGTGTGTGTGTATGTGTGTGTGTGTGTGTGTGTGTGTGTGTGTGTGTGTGTGTGTGCGTGTGTGAGCATGTGTATGTGTGTGTGTGTGTGTGTGTGTGTGTGTGTGTGTGTGTGTGTCTCTGTGTGTGTGTGTGTGTGTGTGTGTGTGTGTGTGTGTGTGTGTGTGTGTGTGTGTGTGTGTGTGTGTGTGTGTGTGTGTGTGTGAGAGCGTGTGTGAGAGAGCGTGTGTGAGAGAGTGTGAGAAGCATGTGTGTGTGTTTGCTGGTCAGACGGGACACATAAACCCAACAACCATCATAAACACAGCAGCAGTTCCTGAGCCGCAGACTTAACTAACGCTCGTCCATGAGTGCCGCGGGGCTCGTAGAAATAAATCCAGCCTCGGATACGGCACCAGACCCAGATATATGACAAACATATTCCTTTACATCCACCACCTTACTAATACACAAACTAATGCCACGCATCGAATACTGATCTCTCTGCTCGCCGAGGCTGTGTTTATTTCAGAAAAAAATGCTGTGAAATAGCTAAATATTATTAGAATGTAAATCAGTATGTGATTATGTGTTAAACTGTAATTTATTTCTGTATTTTCAGCATCATTACTCCAGTCTTCAGTGTCACATGATCTTCAGAAATCATAATAATATGAAACATTTCTGATTATTATCAATGTTGAAAACTTACATAGACCAATAAATAAACTAAATTAATTAATTAATTAACATCATAAATGCATGGATAAATAAATAAATCCCACATCATATATACATATATATATATATATATAGAAAATAGAGCACGATCAGCAGATTGCCTTTGCAATTTACATAATCTATTCTGACTTTATTAAGATATTTTCTGCAGCGGGCACCATATCTGCGAGTTCGAGAAAACACGCTTGAAATGTGATGAATGTGAGAGTATGAATGAAAACAGAGCATCCACATCCATCTCTGAACATCGTCTGCCAAACCTACCAGAGACTGAATGAGTGCAGAACGAGAAACAACCGTCCTTCAGCATCCTCTAGTGGTCCAGATACAGCTTTAACATGCAACTACGTGCATGCAAGTCTTTATTTACAGAGTATTCCAGAGGGACGAGTAATAATTCGGTTACTTTATTTTTATTATAATTAATAATTATACATGTAAGTACTGAGTAATATTAATTAACAACATGCACTTACTATATAGTTAGGGTTAGGATTAGGGTTTGGTTCAGGGTTATTTGCATGTAATTATGCCTAATTTATTGTGATTATAATTAAACACCTTACCATTATTAATACTTCTGGCCAATGTAATATTCAGACTAAATTAAACACATATTATGCTCTATCATCTCCCTAAACTGTCTGATTATGGCTAGATTTATGCAATAATGTACAACAGGACGACGTGAAACATTGCAATAAAGCTAAAATTAAATTTAGAAATAAGAATAAAATTAAAACGATAATTTTAAATGTATCAACATAAGTTTAAGCTGAAGTACTAAAATTACTAAAGCTGAAATAAAAATACATAAGAGCTAGATAGAAATATAAAAACTAATACAAATATAAGCACATGACAGAATGATTAAAACCGAAACTAAAATTGCATTTTGATGGAGCTGAAGTTATTTCTTGTTAACTAAAAACTAAAACTTACAAATGTTTTGTATTAAGAAAATCTCCTTAAAAAATATAAAAATTATAATAATAAAAAACAAAAACAAAAATAAATAAATTACAATTAAAATAATAATTAAATTAAATATAGAATAATAATACAATTTAAATACAACAACATACAATATAAAATAAAATAAAATAATATAAAACAAAAATAAAATAAAATAAAATAAATAATTAAAAATAGAATAAAACAAAACAAAATATAAAATAAAACAATATAAAAATAAAAATAAATAAAAATAAAAATTAACAAAATATAACAAAATATAACAAAACAAAATATAACTAAATTAAAATTAAATTAAAATTAAAAAAAAAAAAAAAAAAAAAGAATAGAATAAAATAAAAGAAATTAAAATAAAAGAAAATCAAGAAAATGAAATAATTAAACATAGAATAAAACAAAACAAAATTATGTATAACAATATAAACAATATAACAATATACATTTTTAACAATATAAAATTAAATACAAATAAAAATGTACGAAATAAAATAAAATAAATACAAATAGAATAAAAAATAAAACAAAACAAAATAAAATTAGAAGACAAAAATGAAGGTAAATAGAAATATTTCAAAACAAATAGAACTGACCAAAGTGCATAGAAAAAAATCTTAATTTAACCCTGCAAGCTGTGAATGATGAGGTCACCTGTCGCGGCTGCTCCGTGGCTCTCTGGAGGTCTGTCTTGACTTTGTTGTTGGGATGATTGACCACTTTAGTGACCGGCTGTTTGAAGATGGAGGCTGTTTGTCTGATGGGCAGCGCCGTGTTCAGATCCGGCTTCCCCTACAAACACAGACACGCATTTACAAAACACTCAACCAGAAGTACATCAGGATCCAAATGATGAAAACCTGCCGCTTTTGTCTCATTTCAACAGGAAAATACTCTGAGGGTTTTAGGACTGAAATATATTCAAAACAAAGAAATGTTATTATGATGTAAACGAACGAACAAACACTTTTCACAGTATATTTCTCCACAGTCCACACTCGTGCATTACTGCATTAATAGACTATATACGGCCTGCTGCTGATCGCTTTTTAGGGAATTTGGAGGAAATATTTGTCAGGGTTCTGTCACTTCGGTCTGGTGTCATTCATGGGTTTTGTGAAAGAGCCTTGACACTCCCGTGATGTGCTGTTTTCACGTGAGCGTCATTTACTTGGCGTGCTTGAGCCGTGTTTCATGTTGGAGTGTGGTGTTCGGATCCCGGCACTCATGTCTTGAGTTTTGGTTTTGTGACAGGAGTTCGGACACTCGCTCTCCGTGATCTGTCTCGTTGTGTGAGTGTGCGGTCTCGAGTTCTCTAGGCCGCGCGCTCTTCTGTCCACGTGTGTTTTGTGGTGTGGCACACAGCTTGTGTATTTCATTGGCTGCGTGCTTTCATGTTGTCATGTCTTGTGTGAACACGTGGCTTATGAATATTCTCATTATCCGCGTGTTCGTGTCCTGTTTTGCACATGGCTGGTGATTAGTTTTGCTGGCCATGTGCTTGTGTTTTGTTTTGTGTGAGCACATGGCTTTTGTCTTAGTTTTCTGTGTGCGTATGCTCTCCTGTCAATTTGTCTTGACCCCACCCATCTTGTTTCCTGATTATTGGTTAATTTGCCCCACCTGTGTTTATCTCATTTCCCTCCTAATTTGCTCCCTTTATAATCTCCTTGTGTTTGCAGTCCTGTGCCAGTTTGTTGCCGAATGTTTCCTGTTCCTGTCCTGCCTTGCCTTGTCTTGTCCTGCCCTGCAAGCTGTCCTGTTTTTTCCCTACGGGGTAGTTTTTGTTGCTTGTTTTATTTTGTTTAATAAAGCCCATCTCCTGCACAACTAATTCCTTGCCTCATCCCCTCCATTCACCCAATCTTGACAGTATTGTGTACAATAAGTGTTTGTTTAAAATAAATACAAATTCATTAATACAATTTAAAAATGTTTACAATGAAATAAAATTACTTCAAATTCAATAATAAGTATGATCAAGTCATCGATTGCTGATTATTTTTAGTGAATATGTAAGAAATATTATGCACAATAAGTGTTCGTTTAAAATAAATAATACAATTTAAATTCATTCAAATAATAAAATTCAAAAGAATGCAGTTAATATACATTACAAAATTAAATAAATAAATACTGTATAAAGGAAGATTCCATTAATTCTCGTTTAAAGTAGAACGAGTGATTTTCATATGTTTACAGATCATTCACATTGAGCTCTGTTCTGTTGGTCTACATCAAACACACACACACACACAAAACTGTGTGTGAGTGAGCGTGCGTCGCGTGTGTGTTTTAAAGTGTGTCATGGGGCGAGGCGTGTCACCACACCTCTGTAACGTCCAGCATGACGAACACAGACCTGTTATGAATGCATGATCTCAGAAATCTGAGCCAATCCTTTCCTGCCTCATCAGATGTTATGACTCATAATGACTACGATTTTCTCTTTCAACTACAGAGCTGCTGAACTGAAAATGAAAGCATATGAAGATTGAGATCATATCAGAATCTGGAGAGAAGTGCACAGACACGCTTCACAGGATCAGCAAGCAAAACTACAGGACAAACGAGACAGCAGCTCAGCTCAGTTTCACAAACCAAACTGGGTCACATGCATAAATGTTGGTTTGAAAATGTATTTCAAAAATTGCAATTTGCTTAGATTAAGTGAACTCACTTTTGCCTATTTACAATAAGCCACTTCATGCGTTTTTTCTGATTTGATAGTTATTTGATCATGAAAACATGCAGATAAAATACCCTTCGAAACACATCTGAGATGGACTACAATCCGATTGAGGCTATTTTTTATTAATTATTAATCCACAAAAATCACACTCCTCCCAGAACTGTAATAAATAAAGGTGAGAGAGCATGTTTTAACGGCTTACGGTAGCCAGATATCAGAGTCCTACTGCAATACACAACTCTACGCAACTCTCCACGCAACTGCGTACAACTCCACACAACTCCACACATCTCCACACATCTCCACACATCTCCACACATCTCCACACAACTCCACACATCTCCACACATCTCCACATCTCCACACATCTCCACACATCTCCACACAACTCCACACAACTCCACACATCTCCACACATCTCCACACATCTCCACACATCTCCACACAACTCCACACATCTCCACACAACTCCACACAACTCCACACAACTCCACACATCTCCACACAACTCCACACAACTCCACACATCTCCACACATCTCCACACATCTCCACACATCTCCACACATCTCCATGCATGTTCATGCTAGAGCCCGACTGATGTGGGTTTTTGGGGGCCGATGCCAATATTGATACTAGGGAGTAAAAATACGTCTGATATCGGTATATCGGCCGATATTCTTTGTGTATATTATATTTTTGGCAGGGTTTCCCAGGTACAATTCTTATTCCAGGGGCTAAATATCACGTTATTGGAGTCGCTTCAACCCGCGGATATGAAAAACAACCCACAGCAACAGTGTTAAAGTAGCCCAATTCTACGGGAAAACCATTGACTTGGAGAGTGTCACTACAGTGACCTGGAAACAATGGAGCGTGCTCTGCTGGACAAACTAAGTAACTTCACCATTTAAAAGCATTTTATCTGCGTCATATGTTCTGTAAAGAATCATATCGGTTGCATATCTGTGGCATATAGGGCTATGCAGATATACCTGCGACAGGCTCATATCAGCCGATAAAATCCACAAAATGATAAATCAGTCGTGCTCTATATCTCCATGCAACTCCACACAACTTTTCAGATGCAGAGAAACAAGATTTTGAAACCACATAAATCACACTTCCAGATAACCATATATCAGAGCGCTACTGCAACACACAACTCTCCACGTATCCAATGGCAAGCTCACACTACATGACTTTTGGCTGGTTTTGCTGTTGCGGTCATATTTCCAGCGTCTGCGATAAAACCCCTGGATTGCGACCAAATTGGTGCTCGTTTAGGTCGCCGAAGCTCGTTAAGTATGAGCAGGTCAGCAATGTGATCCAAACCTGTCTCGAGCTTTCACAAGACACTACGACATTTTAAGACCTGTCTGATATTATCACCACGTGATCTATTAATGTGAGTGACATAAAGTAGAACTAGAAAAAAACTAGAAATAAATGTAACAAATGCATAGATTGTGTATATAATACCACGTTTCATTGTACTGTTTAATTACCTCCAACTCTTTCTGCAGTACTGACAGTCCTTGTTGTCCACGTCTTCCAAGCCATTGTTTCAGCCATATTCTCTTTTGTAGTGGTTTCTTCTTTTTTCGGGTAAAATAACTGCACAGACCAATTAAAGGACGAGTTGATCGTCCATGCTTAGAGAAATTAACTATAATTCAATGTAATTTATGTGAGAAAACGTATTTTCGCTGATGGTCGGGAACGCCTCTTCACTGAATGGTGTGCACCTCATCAGTCTTGTGTTGTGTAGTATGCACGCAGCTATGACAAGATGATGACAGATGATAAGAAACTTCATTGCACACAGTGATTCGGCTAGTCTTCCATACATGTAGTGTGAGCTTGCCATAAACGCAACTGCGCACAACTCCACGCAACTCCTTGCATCTCCACACATTTCCATCCAACTCCACGCAACTCAACACAACTTTTTACATATCCACAAAAGTCCACACATTACACATCTCAAAACTCCTCACAACTCCATGCATTTCCACGCAGCTCCACACATTTACATGCAACTCAACACAACTCCTTACATTTCCACACAACTGCATGCATCTCCATACAACTCTTCACATCTACATGGATCTCCACACATTTCAAAACTCCTCACAACTCCATGCATTTCAACACAACTCCACCTATCTCCATACAACTCTTCACAACTCCATGCATCTCCACGCATCTCCACACATTTCAAAACTCCCCACAACTCCATGCATCTCCACGGATCTCCACACATTTCAAAACTCCCCACAACTCCATGCATTTCCACGCATTTCCACACAACTCCACACATCTCCATGAAACTCTTCACAACTCCATGCATCTCCACATATTTCAAAATTCCTTACAACTCCATGCATTTCCACACAGCTCCACGCATCTCATTCAACTCTTCACAACTCCACACAACTCCATGCAACTCCATACAAGTCTTCACTAGGCTTGCCGCGATAGACAGTGATGACGGTTATACCGGTGTTAAGTCACAACACTGTTACGTCACTTGCCCACCGTGGCACCGTCGTTTAGATTTTTTGTATAGTAATAAAAATAATTTTGTTCAGTTAGGACACTACAATTAAAACTGAATGCGGCTGCTCAATGTAGCGCACCGACCGAACGAGAGTCGTGCATCACAGCAGTCTAGGTCTGCATTGCCGGCTGTCCCGACCAGATTTCTTGCGCCGCGGGATTAATTTCCCAAATACAACGCGGTAACGGTCGGTAACTCTGGTGCAATTTAAACAGGAGCGGGTGGTCTAACAATATCCCGTTCCCGACGTCCTTTCAGAACAGCTTATCTGTGCTTTATTCTTATTGAGCTCCGGTACAGCCTGCACTCGGACCGTTATGCGCGCGCTACACACACAAACCAGTGAGAGTGGAATAAAACAGTCCCACGCAGACCTCTACATCACAGATCAGATTTAATTTATCACATAAAGAGAGATGACTGACAATAATAGTGAGGTGAGACAGACAAGATGATGGCGGAAGAGTTTCAAAACCAAATGTAAAAGCGCTCGTTTTAAGCCTGTTGACTTCTGAGTCTGACATTAATCTAAGTCAAGGAGAAAACTCACCGAGATCTACCAAGTGAAAAGTAAATAAATGATCAAATACATATTAAATAAAATAAATAATTAAAAAGCCTTGTTGGGATGTATCTTTTTTGCATTAATTTAATAATAATAAATAAAATATGTGTTTAATATTATTAACTATTCACGACTCCATCAGTAGTTCCTCTGTTACAGTCCCGGTGCCATGGATGGGCAATGTGGGGCCTGGCCCGCCCTGTGAGTCACTAGTGCCCGCCCTGGACCAGCCTGCTGAGTAAAGAAAACGCTGTATTATTCAAACATCAGTTATTATTTATTTACCCTTGCATTGCGGAAAAGCGGAGATCTGTCTCCTCCAGGCTGTGCGCTGCGCGTCAATTTGAAAGGAGGCGGGTGAAGTTATAGTTAAATTATAATTATAACGAGATATGAAGTATGGATAAATTTTCACGGCAAACCTGACTGAGCTGGTATGGCTCTGCCTTTCTCTGCCACACGGAAACACCGCCCGCGCTCCCTTCACCTCCACGTCCCACCAACCACCAGTCCTTGCTTGTTTGCACAATACTTTTTATCAATAGGCTACTGTTATCAAAAGTTATTGTTTTGTAAATATATAACTCCTGAATAAAAATAAAACGTGTTTGATCTGATTTAAAAATATTTAACGTATTTGATTGGTTTGTCGATAGTGAGCGCGGAAATGTTGGGTTGTTTGGTTGGTTTTTGTTTTAAATGCTGAGCGATCTCGTGTGGCAGTGCTATGGATATACGGCGTTTCTTTAATCAAAAACCACCAAAGTTGGCAGGAGAGGGCAGCAGTGTCAATCGTGATTTTATTCAGCACACTTGGTCGTGTGATGTTGCTTAAATGTATCATGTTATAAAAACTCTACATTTCTAAATTGTACCGCAGTATGTTAACTGAGTTTATCTCACTGTTATCTCTCTTTGTGTTTGCTGCGCTCATTTGTTTCTATTTCTCCTCGAGAGAGGCAGCGCAGTCTTGTTAGCGTCATTACATTATGCACTATCGATCGCCATTTAGACTAAAAGATGAAGAATCATTATCGTGTTTTGGTGATTGTTATTGGTGTTTTAATCAGGCTAGGCTACTTGTCCGCTCGGGCAAGTAAAATTCTCTTTCAGTTGGCCTTTTAAAAACTCCACTTTTCCCGGATAAGCGGACAAGCGTTGATGTCGAGCCCTGCGATGTGTGTTTAGACTGCTTCATCAGGCTAGGTCCAATCTTTACGACTCCTCTGTTATATTGAGTCAGTGGAGTAGTACGTCAATTCTTCCTCGTTTTTTGTCCATTTAATTCATGATTAATGATATTATGCATTGCAATGAGGTTGATCTCATTCGTGCCCCCCTGAAAAAATGAAATGCCCGTCCGTGAATTTGTGTCTGGCGCCGGGACTGCTCTGTTAGATGCCCGTGTGCACATAAACACCACTGATCCTCACTAACTTCTCCAACACCCGTTATAAAACACTCGCTGTATTCAACTATGTGAATATACTGAGCTGTATTCAAGCAGAAATATGAGTGCGCCGAGAGCGCATACACGGTTCGTTTGCTCGTCATTTATAACAGACATAACGTGCGCCTCATGCACGATCATGTCACTGTAATCAGCTTTACCTTGATTGCAATAGTCACCCATCAAAACTTTAGGCTACTAGTGTGACACTGGCCTCTTTTATCCAGCGAGAGCTGTAGTTTGCTCATACAGCTGTTTTGAGCCACGATTCAGTCTGTATTACACACAATGAGAAACATGTGCTGCTCCGAAACACAGAATACGTAGAGAGGAGATACTGTTATTTATTTATAGGCTATATTTTTTTTTACATGACTTAACATGCGAGTCATAATATTAGTGAATAAATTATATTGTAGTTTTATCTCTCGCCCCCCTGGTTGAGAAACACTGACCTAAAGGGCGATCTCCCAACATCACCTTCGTGATCGATCTATTAGGCATCCCTGATCTAAATTATAATGTTTAAAAAAAACATTTGTTTCTCATTTATTTGGTTCCACAGTATTAGCAGATTTGTATTTTATTTAAACACTGCTTGACGCAGAATTGCCACTGATATTAAAGTCAAAGTAAAGCGCCGCGGCGCTTACAGGGTATTTAAAACCTATGGAAAAGAGGAAACGGTGATACCGTTATAACCGGTGTGACATCAGCTCGATTAACCGCTGGGAAAATTTCCTCACCGTCACAACCCTAGTCTTCACAACTCCATGAAACTCCATACAAGTCTTCACAACTCCACACAACTCCATACAAGTCTTCACAACTCCACACAACTCCATACAAGTCTTCACAACTCCACACAACTCCATACAAGTCTTCACAACTCCACACAACTCCATACAAGTCTTCACAACTCCACACAACTCCATGCATCTCCACATATTTCAAAACTACTTACAACTCCATGCATTTCCATGCATTTCCACGCATTTCAACACAGCTCCATGCATCTCATTCAACTCTTCACAACCCCATGCATCTCCACGCAACTCCGTAGAAGTCTTCACAACTCCATGCAACTCCATGCAAGTCTTCACAACTCCACACAACTCCATGAGTCTTCAAAACTCACACAACTCCATGAAACTCCAAAGTCTTCACAACTCCACACAACTCCATACAAGTCTTCACAACTCCATGAAACTCCATGCAACACCATACAAGTCTTCACAACTCCATGCATCTCCATATTTCAAAACTACTTACAACTCCATGCATTTCCGCATTCAACTCTTCACAACTCCATGCAACTCCATACAAGTCTTCACAACTCCATGCAACTCCATACAAGACTTCACAACTCCACACAACTCCATGCAACTCCATACAAGTCTTCACAACTCCATGCAACTCCATACAAGTCTTCATAACACCACGCAACTCCATACAAGTCTTCACAACCCCATGCAACTCCATACAAGTCTTCACAACTCCATGCAACTCCATACAAGTCTTCACAACTCCATGCAACTCCATACAATACAAAATACAAAAATATTACATTATTGGAGTCGCTTCAACCCACGGACATGAAAAACAACCCACGGCAACAGTGTTAAACTCCATGCATTTCCACACAGCTCCACGCATTTCATTCAACTTTTCACAACCCAATGCATCCCCATGCAACTCCACACATCTCCATACAACTCTTCAGAACTCCATACATACAAGACTTCACAACCCCATGCAACTCCATCAATCTTCACAATAGCCATGTCAACTCCAATAGACAACTCCACAAATATTTCCATGCATTCAATGAACCAACTGACCAGAGAGAGTGAGATGTGTGTCACTTAGGAGAGTGATGTGTGTTCCAAACCCAATGAACCAACTGACCAGAGAGAGTGAGATGTGTGTGGCGTTTAGAGAGAGTGAGATGTGTGTGTTGTTCAGTACCTTGCTCAGGCTGAGGTTGTCGTTGCGCAGTCTCTGCTTGTTCTTCTGCATCTTGCTGGGCATCATTTTGCCTGTGCGGAAGTCGAAACATCCCAGATCCATCGAGTTCCCGAGGTAGCGGGATAGCTGCGGTTTACTGCGGAACTTCTTTCCTGTGGGACTGGAGCAAAACACATCAACATCATCAACACAATCAATGACTCAACCGAGTTTATTCTTAAAACTTAATCTTCTGACTTCAGACTGAACATGTTCATAGTGGTGAGTTCTGCCTGGGTGAAATAACTCTCTTCTGCTCACCAAGGCTGTATTGATTTGATCATAATTACAGTAAAAATTAGGAAATATTATTAGAATGTAAAACAGCTGTTTCCTATGTAAATATATGATAAACTGTCATTTATTTCTGTGATGCGGTGCTGTATTTTCAGCATCATTACTCCAGTCTTCAGTGTCACATGATCTTCAGAAATAGTTCTAATATAATGCTCAAGAAACGGATTATTATCAATGTTAAAAACACCCAATATTTTTGTGGAAACGGTTACATTTTATTTTTCAGGATTGACAGATGAATAGAAAGTTGAAAAGAACAGAATTTATTATTTTAACATTATACAATTTCACTTTTTAATGTGAATTGAATGCATTATCAATTTAATGCATCCTTGATGAATAAAATATATATTATTTTTTTTTACAAAAATCATATCGACTGAAAACGTTTGGTTGTGATAGTATTAAAAGCTGTATGTTCTGGTTGTCGTAACACCTGTGCAGACGCACACGACTGCGTTCAGATCCACTTTTCACATGAAATCAAAACTGGCTGTATATCATCTTAATGCACAATCTTCCTGATTCTTCGGTTTGCATTATTACAAACAACAGGTGCCAGCTGACATCATCAATCACTTTTATTATTTCAAAGATCTTCATATAGAGACATTTTCACAACTCAATGAATTCAAGATCAGAAAATTCAGTCCCACCCTGCAGTTTCTCTCAGAGACCCGTTATATTACAGAGGTGGAGTGTGTTGTGAATGTGCTTTCTTGTGGCCAGAGACTAAAGCGCTAATCTTCTCAGATAAGCTCTGGTGCACAGGAGTGCTGACCCTTGGATTGACCGCAGAAAACCAGACTTCACCAGGACTAGTTAACCCGCAGTGACCGCTGTCACGTCCACACCAACATACTCGCCCATCATGTAACGTCATTTCAGCAGCAAAGGCTATTTTCATGGCAAACACATGGGAGAAATTGAAATCATAATTCAGGTTTCAATTTAATAATATAGCACTTTACACAATACATATTGTTGCAAAGCAGCTTCACAGAAAAATGCATGTTTCAATCAGTGTTTTCTTAAATGATTAAGATGCTATTATAGTTTGATTTTAAATATTTTGAATTTGTTTTAATTTGTGTGTTTTCTGCTTTGTAATTTGTCTAAATAGTTCAT
>CM050414.1:40720707-40728207 GCA_027564155.1 Gymnocypris eckloni scoliostomus | reverse complement strand
ACATAGTGCCAAAAACTGTCATTAAAATGTGAAGCCGTTTAAAAAGCGAAACCAAAAAGGTTATACAGGTTTATGAAAATGATTTATGACTTAATATTTTATATACAATTTATATTTTTATAAAACATCTTGAACTCTAAACTTGCTTTGATTTTCTAGCAAGTCGTGTTCCAAATTGAAGGTTGATATCTCAAAAAATTAGCTTTTAGTAAGATTCTGTTATCCAGAACACACATTTGACTCCATTAGATGCACTCACACACACACAGTGCTTGGATGATCACACACTCTGACATCCATACCAACACACACACTCACTCTGACATCCATACCAACACACACACTCACACACTCTGACATCCATACCAACACACACACACTCTGACATCCATACCAACACACACACACTCTGACATCCATACCAACACACACACACACTCACTCACTCACATCCACACTCACACACTGACATCCATACCAACACACACACACTCTGACATCCATACACACACACACACACACACTCACAAACTCTGACATCCATACCAACACACACACACACACTCTGACATCCATACCACACACACTCACTCACTCTGTCACTCACACACACTCACACACTCTGACATCCATACCAACACACACACACTCACACACTCTGACATCCATACCAACACACACACACTCTGACATCCATACCAACACACACACTCACACACTCTGACATCCATACCAACACACACACTCTGACATCCATACCAACACACACACACACACACACTCTGACATCCATCACACACACACTCACTCACTCACACACACACTCACACTCTGACATCCATACCAACACACACACTCACACACTCTGACATCCATACCAACACACACACTCACACACTCTGACATCCATACCAACACACACACTCTCACACACTCTGACATCCATACCAACACACACACTCACTCAATCACTCACTCACACACACACACACACACTCACACTCTGACATCCATACCAACACACACACTCTCACACACTCTGACATCCATACCAACACACACACACACTCACACACACACAATTATAGCTGTATTATTTATCCAATTGGCTATATATAATATTCAGAAGCAGAAAACAGGAATAAAGCCAGTTTTTGCTTTATAGACCAAACCTGAAAAAGGCACCATCTGGTAAAAAATAGTAAATTACATTTAAAGCCTTTCCAACAGAACGACGCTGAGTTAAACAGCACTGTGATTTAAAAATATCAGATTTAATCGGTTTCAATGAAGGACGTTTTTGTCCTTAACGTCCCGAGAGGAACTATTTTGTATTTAGTGCAAAACCGATTTATTAAAGCAAATGAGGGTGAAATAGTAAAATTACACTAAAAATACAAACCTGTGCCAAAAATGATGCCACTGGCAATAATAACAAAGGCAAAATGATCAAAAATACTAAACTGAGAAGGACAAAAATTTCCAAAAGTTCGCTCAAGGATAATAAAAACACAATGAAAATTCACAGTTTTTAAAATGTACACCGTCAAAACTCATAATAGCGTTTGCAATGCGGCGTGGATCATTGCATGAGACGTTTGTGATGAAACTGTTTCGTGGATGACGGCCTGTAGGTAATTCATTAGTCAAACGAGCGTCCCGCCGGGGCTCATTAAGGCCGTCTCTGTGGACAAAAGCTGGAAAGATCTCTGCGCCGCGATGACATCATCTGACCATTAAGATTGCATCACGTTCTGGATTATTTCTCATCATAAAACTCGTTTGTAGTGTGCAAATATTAATCTTCTTAATGAGGATGCAGTCATCATCTAGTCGCTCGTATGGCATTGTCTTGTTAGTGGCACACAAACAATGCTCATTATCACACAAAACAAAACCACCATTAAACTCTCAGACGAGGAGCTGGTGACAATCAAATTCTTCAGATTTAATTGATTATTGATAATGCTGAATTAGATGAGCGGCCTTTATCATTTGATCTGTTCATAAACAAATCCATCGTATGACTTCAGCAGATTCAGATGCATTGCTTTAATAATGCTTTTATTTTTGATGCTAACCCTGGAACAACAAATAAAACTAACAAATTTTACTTAATCGCAACATATTATAATCATTGCGGTTAATAGTGCTCACCGTCTGTTTGATTATGTGTAATTTGTAACTAACTGCATGATTTTTATGACGAAACTGCAAACTATGTTCTTCAGTAAATGTCTTTAATTTATCGCATCTCCTGGTCTTTGATCATCATACCTGGTCCTGTTTGACTACCGACAGTTAAATGCGGCAATCGTTTAGACATCCCCGATCAATTCAACAAGGTAGGCAAGAATATATTTAATATTATTATTTCTGGTTACACTGTCAAAGTCAGTTTATTTGTATAGCGCGTTTCATGATACAAATCATGGCGAAGCAGCTTTACAGTAAAATTTTACTGTACATTTATGCCATCGTCACCACAAATAACTTACTCCTAAATATAATGTAGAAATGTAAAATTTTCTGTAAAGCTGCTTCATCATGTGCTATTCAATAAACTTTTAATATATATATATATATATATTTTAATTTTTTTTGGTTTTGTTTGACAGTGTAACCAGAAATAATAATATAAATATATTCTTGCCTACCTTGGTTTGTTGATTGATCAGGGGATGTCACCAAAGAACGATTGCCCGCATTCTCCACCATTTAACTGTTGGGGAATTAGTTAAAACTCAGACCAGGAGATGCGAGAGAGGATAAATGATAGAAAAAATGACTGAAGAACATAGTTTGCAGTTTCGTCAGCTTCAACACTCGCGATGGGGTTCGTAGGCTGCTCTGCGTACATGTTCTAGACACCAATAGTTATACTCTAACAGAGGTCACTAATTATGTCAACACATAGGTGAGCAAGATTCTGGTTGGTAGATAAACTTAGAAAATCTCCACACATGGATGTAAAACTCGAAGCATATCTTCTAGTGATTATATAGCTGCAAAGATAGACATTCACACACATACACCGATAACTTTTCTGTACTTCAAGGTTGCCAGGCTCTGCCCTGAATATGATTACACACACACACACATACACACAAAGAGATTAAAAGCAGACTAAAGCCATACTTGAAATGTATCCCAACATTAGCCGTTTTCAAAAAATAAAAACAAATTGTGGCTAATTCAGAAACAATATTGCTCTCATATTTAGTTTTTACATTGTGTTCTCTCTGTATACTTTTTTATTATTATTTAATTTATATCTTATTTGTATTAATGTTAATTTGGACTGTTAGTTTAAACCAAAAGCCCTACTTAGGGACAAGTGCTGTAAATTAGCTTCAGCTAAAAACACTATGATGCATACATCAGATGACCGTTTAAGTGTATCTATGCTTTTTTGTATCTGTCCCTATCTAAATAAACTATAAATAAATAATATTCAACTTATTTTCTAACATGCATAAATGCAACTTTGATAAATAATTGTTCAAGCAATGTTATAATTAACATTATTATGAGGGCTATTGTAGATCTGCAATCCACTCCTTCAACAGTGTCAGTCCCCATTCATTATCATTATATGAAAAGTTTATTAGCAAACACATAACTCGGTTTTTCAAAAAATTATGGTTTTTATTACGTCATGTTTTATTGTGTTAGTTATGTTTTACATGATCAAAATACCCCGACTGGAGTTTGATTGAGATTAATAGGAATGCACAATAATAATAAAAAAACTGTTTTTTGGAAATCATTAAAAACAGGTTATCTATTTTTGCATATGAACTCTTGATATATGTGACCCTGGAGCACAAAACCAGTCTTAAGTCGCTGGAGTATATTTGTAGCAATAGCCAAAAATACATTGTATGGGTCAAAATTATCGATTTTTCTTTTATGCCAAAAATCATTAGGATATTAAGATCATGTTCCATGAAGATATTTAGTCAATTTATTACCGTAAATATATAACTTTAATTGTTGATTAGTAATATGCATTGCTGAGAACTTCATTTGAACAACTTTAAAGATGATTTTCTCAATATTTAGATTTTTTTTGCACCCTCAGATTCCAGATTTTCAAATATTTTCCAAGCCATACATCAATGAAAATATGATTTATTCAGCTTTCAGAGGTATGAATCTCAATTTCGAAAAATTGACCCTTAAGACTGGTTTTGTGCTCCAGGGTCACATATAAACAATTCTTAAATGTGTTTATTTATTAATCTTTCATGTTCCAGAAATGAAAGAAAAGTTTGAAAAGATGTAAATGAAATGTCTTTGATAAATAATAAATCTAATTTAAGTGTAATATAACGCAGTGTTTGTGTGTTTGCAGGGCTTTCAGGGCTTCGGCTTTGGTGATGGAGGCTTCCAGATGTCTTTCGGTATCGGGGCTTTTCCTTTCGGGATCTTTGCTACAGCGTTTAACATCAATGATGGACGACCGTCTCCAGGTGTGTGCTGAACCGTGTGAGAAACACTGGCATGAATCAAAATCAAAATATTCATGCATGTTAGAGATTTTATAATGAAGGACTTTTCATACGGAATCATTTAGTCTCTTAAGCTCCGCCCCTGCAAGCTAAATTTGAGCCACGCCCACATCTCAACATCCAATCAACAACTGATGTACAGAACCAAGCCCCGCCCTACATTTATTCTCTAATAATAATCTCAAATGTATGTCACAACACTGAAAAAAAGATCTGGTTTATCCTGACTTTAATCATTTTTATGTTTATGAGTGATTCTATAATTAGAGATACAAAAACTGTTCAGTAACAGAAATTATTTTTATTAAAATTATTCGGTTTTAATATTTCAGTGCTTGCCAAAAACAAGTTACTTCATTTTTTTACTTTTAATGACAAAACCGATGTCTTTATGGTATTGCTTGTCAACTCTGTTATGTGTTTTAATAACAATAAATCATAATTGTGTCATTAGACAAAAGTCCTTACATTCCAACGTTTAGAACGGAGATAATATTTCACATATGCATACCTTAAAAATGAAAATAATGCGTATAGCTTCACAGAATTGTCTGCTTGGAGCAAATATTTTTAATCTGAAAATATTCTATACAATATCCAGTAAAATAAAAAATGTTGTTGAAATATTATAAAGGTGGATAATATCTCAATAATTTTATGAGATTTTAAACAACAATTTTTTTTTTTTTTGTGAAAATAGTTCATAAATAGAGTTGATACTTTATGTAACAGAATTGTAAAGTAATAGTTATCCGGTGGACTGTCAGTCCTCATTGTTACTCTCTCTATCTTAATAACAGAGTTGACCATTTTATTAATTTTTTCTCCATACTTGCATTTCATACTTTTCCATACCCTGTGTTATGAATTATAGACTCTATGCATTTGAGTTATAAGCGTCTTAATTCAGCGTTCGTCTTCTCCAGATGTTAACCTATGGACCGGAGTGCTGTGGACTATTGTGATTAGTGATCGACCGATATTGATTTTTTTTATAACCGATACCGATTATTTGCATGTTTATGTACCTAATAACTGATATTCAGAACCGATATTTATTAACTGTTATAAAGAGTGAAGTCCATTCTTCACTTTCAGTCGTCTTAACAACAAAAAACTGCTGAAAATTAACATTCTTTCATGTAAAATGTAATCTTCAAATTACAACAATAACAACATTTTATTAATAAAAAGCATCATCAGCAACACTGATATTAACAATAACCAAAATAATGTTTTCAAATGGAGAAAATAAAGGACAGAAATCATATCAACTTCATTTTAAACTACAGTTTTAGGTTTATAATCTGTTTAATAGACTAAAGAGTGAAGAATAATTCACTGAATAATATTCTCTGGAATATTGAAATAAGCTATAACAAACAAAACATCGTATTTTATTGCATTTCTTAACTGTATGTTTTATCAGAATTATTAAAATGTAAATTATGAAAACTGCTGACAGCGGTTTATCTATTTACACAGAACTTGCGTATCGCTATGAAATAATAAATCATTAATTTCGATTAGAGATGTTTATTGGGGAAATAATGGTTCTGTAGTAAATGTTAATATAGTTTAGCGTTTTTCAAACAAGTGAATCTTGTATAAACTTACATGCGGTGGCCGTGCTGGAGCTTCTCCTGAGTGGTGTGTGTGTGTGTGTGTGTGTGTGAGACATTTCACTGCTGGTTATACTCTGTATAATTGTGTATGTGACAAATAAAAAACATATTCAAAACCGATATTGGTATCGATTATGGTAAAATGCTTAAATATCGGCCGATCTCTAATTGTGCTGTTACAATGCTTTGTTATTGCTGTATTGAGTCTGTGTTTGTGTCTCGGCAGCAGCTCCGGGAACCCCGCAGCACGCGGATGAACAGTTCCTCTCGCGCCTCTTTCTCTTCGTGGCGCTCCTCATCATGTTCTGGCTGCTCATAGCTTAACCGCTGAAGAACTAGCGGCTAGCTAACCCTGCAGTTCAGCTAAAAGCTAAGCTAACTCTTCTTCTGTGAAAGAGATACGGCGAGATGCAAACCACCACGTTTGGCGAATGTTCGCTTTTCTTCCCGGATATGATTTTAAATAAACGCCTCATTTCTCTATTATTGGGTTTTCTATAAATACGGTGCCAAATGATGTCACTCACTGTAGTTTGAATCAAATCACACAATTAGCATTTCATTTTTAGCTATTTTAATTCATATTTTTATTTGTAAATCAGGTGTCACATGGGCTGAAGTAGAGCATTTGTTCTTATTAAGTTTTATTTTTAAAATAGAGGCTTAAACTAATTCAGAATGTCATAAAATCACATTTTTAGGTCATATTTTACAATAATGTGTAATTTGTTGGCGTTAGTTAATGTATTAACTAACATGCATTTATTACACTCTGTTAATAAAAATACAGTGTTAGTGCATTAACGCTAACAAACACGATTTGTGATTTTAATAATGCATTAAATTAACATGAACTATGATTAATAAATGCTGTCGAAGTGTTGTTCATTCTTAGCTCGTTAACTCATGAACTTTGTTGCTAAAATTGATTTTAAAGGTCAAAATCTATGTTTTTGGAAAAATATTTGGGAGATATTATTTGCATAAGCACATGGTGATTAAATTTAATTATAAATGTGTGTTTGGAAGTAGTTTTGTTTACTTTATGCCATAAGTGTTTGTTTTTCATCACAATTTATTTATTTTGTGCAATGCTGCCCCCGTCCTCATGTTACTAATACGTATTACTCGTTTATTAAACATAAATAATCAGCATAATAACTGACTTTAAGTATTTAAACCATGTCTAAAATCACTATTTCATGTTCTTTATCAATCATTGGGACAATAGAAAATCACAGAGAGCTTTGTTTTAGTCATGGACACATGTTTTATTCTGTTTAGCTGCACGTCTGAGCTTCTTATGAACATCCCCCCCAAAATTATGAAAACATTAATGCATTTTGCACCAGATATTTAAT
>CM050414.1:40635707-40713207 GCA_027564155.1 Gymnocypris eckloni scoliostomus | reverse complement strand
GTTTGGACACTCGTCTCTTTGTGTGAGTGTGAGGTCTCGAGTTCGCTCGGCCGCACGCTCTTCTGTCCACGTGTGTTTTGTTGTGTTGCACACAGTTTGTGTTTTTATCGGCTGCGTGCATCCATGTTATGTCTTGTGCTGTATGGAACGCAGCTTGTGTATTCATTGCTTTCATGTTGTCATGTCTTGTGTGAACACGTGGCTTCTGAGTTTTCTCATTAGCTGCGTGTTCGTGTCTTGTTTTGCACATGGCTGGTGATTTGTTTGCTGGCCATGTGCTTGTGTTTTGTTTTGTGTGAGCACATGGCTTTTGTCTTAGTTTTCTGTGTGCCGTGTGCTCTCATGTCAATTGTCTTGACCCCACCCATCTTGTTACCTGATCATTGGTTAAGTTGCCCCACCTGTCTTCCCTCGTTACCCTCCTCATTTGCTCCCTCTATAATCTCCTTGTGTTTGCAGATTGCAGTCCTGTGCCAGTTCGTCATTGATGTTACCCTGATGGAGTCCTGTCCTGTCCTGCAGTTTTGTTTTATTTTTTTATTAATAAAAGCCCATCACTCTGCACCATTGAGTCCTCGCCTCCATCCCTTTACCCCACATCCCTGACAGAACGAACTGGCCAACAGAGGACTCAGCAGAGCTGGGCATCTTCCTTTTTGCACCTCCCACCACCAGATTGTCCACCCGCCAGCTAATGGTCCAGCATGCCAACGCTCTTTATTTCCGTCAGCAGGGGGCAGACGTGAGGGACTTTGCCTGCGACTTCCTCATGGAGGTGGACAATGTAGACTACAATGAGGCTGATAGTAAGGAGGTATTTAACATCTGCCTCGATCAGCCTCTCAGCCTGTGGGAGATGGAGAAGCTGAGGAATCTTGGCTTCTGGGACTTTGTTTACCATGTGTAACATCGTAGGGAGCCTGAACCCCCACCCCAAACAAAGTCCCACTCCACTGACTGTCCCCCCTTTCCACCTGCAAACAGTGGAAGCCCCAGCCCTCCGATGACCCGTAAGCAGAGAAGAAGGAGAAACAATGTAGTGCAGTGCCCCCAGAGGCCGCCAAAGAGACTGCAGTGACCCCAGAAGCACCCAATAATGCTGCAGCACCCCTGGTGGTGGCTGAAGAGGCTGCAGCAGTCGATGACGCTGCAGCTGTGCACCCAGAGGAAGCCCAAGATGCTGCGGATCCCCCAGAGGCGGCCCAAGACTCAGCACTGCCCCCAGAGGCTGTTTTGCCGCCGCTTCACTCTTTTCAGAGGCCTGGGAGCCCACAGAGTCCGCTCCACCCAAGCTCCTTGCCCTGCCGGCTCCGCCCTTGCTGCCTGCCAAGTGCTAGCCCCGCCCTGGTCCCCTGCTGGGCCTCCGGAACTGCCTGAGCCACCCTGGCTCAACCCTCCCGCCCCTCCCTGGTCACTTCCTCGCCTCGAGTCCTCGCCTCCATCCCTTTACCCCACATCCCTGACACTTCTGTGTGTGTGTGTGTGTGTGTGTGTGTGTGTGTGTGCTGTGTTCATGTGTGTGCATGTGCGCGTGTGTGTGTGTGTGTGTGTGTGTGTGCGTGCGTGTCTATGTGTGTGTGCGTGTGTTTGCGTGCGTGCATGTGTGTGCGTGGGTGTGTGCGTGTCTGTTTTGCACTCTTGATATGTTAGTGTAACCCCTTCATCGCTGAGCACTTTTTTTATGCATCGAGAATGATTTGTAGATTGTACACACAAAAAAAATCTCTGTATTTTTGTATTATTGCATATTTTTATTTCCCAATCATTTCCAATGGTGGTCATTTTTGACCGCAACAACACAAGTGTGTTTTTTGTGTGTGTGTGTGTGTGTGTGTGTGTGTGTGTGTGTGCGTGCGCACACAGCAACTACCATAAAAGCAATCGAGTTTCGTAGCATTCCGATGAAATTGCGATATGTAAAACTTCAAAACATTTTTTTTCTGGTCTAAATGACCAAACAACACGAGGGTTAAACAGTGCTTTTCCAATATTCAGCCCAAAACTAAACATCATGATTCCTAAAACACTTAGAAACTTGGTTGCTGGGTAAATATTATATTCATAAAAAGTCTTAATTTAATACATTTCTCTGTGAGTTTCTAAAAATATTCCAGAGCTTTAAATATTTAACCTAATTAATTTATAATTATTTATATACATGTAATAATTTTTTCACATACATTTTTTTTTTATATAATTTATATAATGAATTTGTGGAGTATCATTGAGATATCATTTTTTGATATGAACTATCATATTTATATTTTTCATTTTAATTGTAATCAGTTTTAGTATTTTTGTGTGTTTTGTCATTTTAAATTTGTTTTAGTTTTTTTTATTCGTCCATATATCATTTATTAACTTTTATTTAAGTTTTAGTTTCAATATAATTTTTATTTCAGTTTTAGTAGTTATTCTAGTTAATATAAAAGTTTCCTTGACCCTTTATTTAAATTATTGTAATTTTTTTTGATGTTCAGTCTTAATATAATTTAAATACTATTATAGTTTTATTAATATTGTGAATCGGATATGTTTCTATTTTTCATCTTCTTTTGTGTTTTTCTGTATATCAAAATCTATATATCATTTTTTAATGAATTTGTTTTTATTAACTCAATTTATTTAATATGCGTATATTAGTTTTATGTATTGTCTTATGTTGTTAAACATGTCTTGTGTTTAAATAAATAAATAAGAAAGCTCAGTATGCATGCTTGGATCTGGAGGGTTAAACAGATGTGATATGAAGTAAATCTCATGCAAATCCTCTCAGAGACCTTCATGCTCTCCGTCGACATCCAGCAGAATCAAAACACATAATGCCGTGCATTTATCTTTCAACACAACAATGCAGCTTTCTGCCTCTCTGTACGTCTCATTTGATACAGTGTGATCTGATTTCTTGCCGGCTAAAGCCAGATTACCTCACTAACACCTTCACAAAACTGCCCAGATTAGCCAGGATTTTTCAGCCACTTTAGACATTTTCCCCCCGGCTGTATGGAGGGATTATGTTTTGTCTCCTTGCTTTTAATCTATTTGGTAAATGGGGTTTTGACACAGACAGGAGAGCGATCCGGCTCTATATGAACACGTTCTGCTCTGAACCCGACGCATTCTGCCTCAGAACCAGCTACAAATGCCATGGACAAGAAGAGCTCTGCCTTCACCATCGACCGCATTCTGAGCACAGAAAACAACAAGATCCTGGGCTTGGAGAAGCCCTCGGCCCCGGGAGCCTGCGAGGAGAAACCGGCCCCTGAATCCGAATCGATGGCCCTCAGATCGAGCTGCTGCTTCTGTTCACACTGCGGAGAGGTTCTGCACACGGCGGCCAGTAAGAGCGCTTTAATCTAAACACTAACCATCTCAAAAATCACTTTTGTGCTCTTTTCAAATGGGACTCAGATGCAGCAAAGATACACATATTTTAATGTATGCATGAAGGAAATATAACAAAATTTATGTGAAGAATTATTGTTTGTATTGCATTTGTATTTAATTATTTATAAAGCATGTTTTTTTTTTATCCAAAGTGCTGTACATCACAAAAGTTAAGATAATATAATGTTATATTATTAGTGTATATATATTGTTGGGTGTTTACAAGGACTTTGTATTTTTTGCTTAATGAATTTGTGGTGTTAATCAGTGTTATTTTAGTATATTTGAAATATTATTATAGTTTTTATTAACATTATACTATTAACTTATAACAATTATTATTTTAGTTGAAGTTTTAGTATTTTTGTTGTGCATTTTTGTCACTTATATTAGTATCTTATATATATATATATATATATATATATATATAAGTCTGGATTTTATTAATTAGAATTTTAGTTATTTTAGCAAATCAAGTTAAACAATGAAAATACTAAATGTTTCCTTGACAACTAGCTAAAATAGAATTTTCAAAAAGCATTTTATTTAATTTCAGTTGATGTTTATTTTATTTCAAGTAACTAAAATATTTTTATGAGGTATTTAGAATTGAGTTTTCATTAACATTTCTAATCAGTTTTTATTTTTATATTTTCAGTTTTTATTTAAATAATTTTGATCTGTGTTCTTTTGTAATTTATAGTAGATTTAATTTTATGTATGTAAATATAAAGTTTATAAATAATTTATATTTTATATTTGTATTTTCGAAGGTATAAATATTTTGGATGAAATAATTAAAAAAAAGTATTACATTTGTATATTCTAGTTTGTTTCAGGTAACAAATATTTTTGTTTTTGTTTTAGTTAATTATAATAACACCTGTTTTAGTTGTAAATTTGAATTAAAATAATATTATACTGGTTTGATTTTTGGGTGGAACATGACCAGACTTGTTCTCAATATGTTTGATTATATTCTCTTTATTTAATCTCATTGATGCTGATCTCTGTGTTTTTGTTGCTAGTTTGGGGTAGCGGATGTTTGCAGAGACGTGCTCTGCCGCAGAAGCTCACGGTGGGAAAGCGTCGGTCATGTTCAGAGGAGGGTTGGCGTCACCGCACCATCTTCACTGAAGAGCAGCTGGACGCTCTGGAGGATCTTTTCAGACAGAACCAATATCCAGACATCAACACCCGTGAGCAGCTGGCCCAGAGAACACACCTGCGAGGAGAGAGTCGAGGTGATCCACCACTCACCAGTGTCTGCATCTCAATAATCATGTCATATCGAACCCAAAGACATGTATTAAAACATTGTTTACTTGATTTAAAGTTGTTCCAATCCTGTACACTCTTAAAAATAAAGGTTTGTTATTTTACATGAATGGTTCAGTGTAGAGTCAGAATGTCAGCAAAGTCAGAATACGTAAAGTCAGAATGAAAGTCAGAAGTCAGAATCGAAAGTCAGAATGGCTAAAGTCAGGTGCGAGACGAAAGTCAGAATGGCGGTCAGAATGGCGTAAGTCAGAATGGCGAGACGAAAGTCAGAATGGCGAGAAAGTCAGAATGGCGAGAAGTCAGAATGGCTAGACGAAAGTCAGAATGACGAATGTCAGAATGCGAGGCGTAAAGTCAGAATGGCGAGGAATAAAGTCAGAATGGCGAGACGTAAAGTCAGAATGGCAAAGTCAGAATGGCGAGGCGAAAGTCAGAATGGCGAGACGAAAGTCAGAATAGCGCGTAAAGTCAGAATGGCGAGACGAAAGTCAGAATGGCGAAATCAAAATGGCAGACGAAAGTCAGAATGGCAAAATCAAATGGCAGACGAAAGTCAGAATGGCGAGATAAAGTCAGAATGGCTAGGACGAAAGTCAGAATGGCGAGACGAAAGTCAGAATGGGACGAAAGTCAGAATGGCGAGACGTAAAGGTCAGAATGGCGAAGACGAAAGTCAGAATGGCGACGTAAAGTCAGAATGGCGAGACGTAAAGTCAGAATGGCGAGACGAAAGTCAGAATGGCGAGACGAAAGTCAGAATGGCGAGAAAAAGTCAGAATGGCGAAAGTCAGAATGGCGACGAAAGTCAGAATGGCGAGACGTAAAGTCAGAATGGCGAAATCAAAATGGCGAGACGTAAAGTCAGAATGGCGAGACGTAAAGTCAGAATGTCGAGACGTAAAGTCGCAATTGCGTGATGTAAAATCAGAATGGTGAAATATAAAGTCAGAATTATCAGGGTATATCTTCGAAATTAGTTTATGTATTTTTTTTTTTTTAAATACTGGCTTCCATGATGTGCTGTTATTTATTTATATTTAAATATATGTTTCCATACAACAACAGCTGCAAACCCTGACTTTAATGCTAAATGTCAATATAAATAGCAACTTTGTTTGTTGTAGGTGTGGTTTAAGAACCGAAGGGCAAAATGGCGACGACAGAAGCGTCTTCCGTTCAGCCTACGAGGACCAGACGACTGGAATACAGTCCTTCATAGCGACTGACATGAACAATATGGTCTCAGGATCATATATGTCTGCTGCGTGGAGATATTAAACCCTCATAAACACTAGAAGAGCTCATTCCTCTGCTAAAAACAGATCACAGATGAGAAGTGTTGAGTGTCACTAGCTCTTAATTTATCAACTGACATCATTTGTTATATTTTACAATAGAATTTTCTCATGTTATATATTAATTTTGACACAAGCGATTTTGTCAATATTTGTGAATTTTCAGTGCAACACGTGCATTAGAAAGCTACAACTATTCTAACAATGAAAATAAAAAAAATGTTTCTATTGTCCTCATTTGTAAGTTGCTTTGGATAAAAGCATCTTCTTAATGACTAATGACTAAACTGGATACACTGAGGCACATGGCACTGGAGGAGATCAGGGACACTAGCCACTTTTCCACCTAAATTACCTGGAACAATTTGTCCCAGGAACTTTTTTTTTTACACCAGACTTGTTGATATCTGAATTCTATCGTGGTCTAAAGTACAGAGAAGAATAGGCAAATAGTCTGGTGACGTAGGTATGTGTGCGTTTCTCAATACCAAGTATGCAAATTTCGGACTTGCATCCGTTAATTCTGCTAAGAGCAGCGTACTTGATAACATCAGTCAGCTCGCCTCGGCAACTGCAATCTTCCTCACTGTATTTACAATAGGATGAAATATGATATCAAACACCACTGCTTTTTTTTCCATTTAAGCATATTAATAGCCACAGAAATGTAGATCAGAGAATGTACATTACAATGAAACTAAATATTATATCAAACAGCATTGCCTCTTTTCATTTTCATTTGAACATATTAATAGATTGATAGAATAATAGAATAAAGACCAAATATTACCTGTTAGATTTACCAAAAACAAATAATATCTTAATGTTTGACCACTACAGAGACATCAGAGCCAGCGATAAATGTCAGAAGGACTAGCCGAGGTAATGCTCCTCTCTTCGGGATACATGAACATTGAGCGCCCGGTGATTGTGTGTCATGAAATGTAGTTTTAAGAATATTTCAGGCAAGAATGTAATTGTTTAAAACTCAAATCTGTGGTTTATTTATAAAAACAGCGCCTGTTTGAAAATGTGCTTTGCTGATTTCGGAGACGTGAGCGCCACGCGATCACCGGGCGCTCAATGCTCATGTATCCCGACGAGAGGAGCATAACCTCGGCTTGTCCTTCTGACATTTACTGCTGTCTCTGATGTCTTTGTAGTGGTTAAACATGAGACATAATTCATTTTGGGTAAATCTAACAAGTAATCTTTGGTCTTTATTCTATTAATATGTTAAAATGAAAATTATAACATGCATTGTTTGATATAATATTTTGTTTCATTGTAAAGTATGTATGTTCCCTGAACTAAATTTCTGCGGCTATTAATGTTTAAATGAAAATGAAAAGAGGCAGTGGTGTTTGATATATTTTGTCTGTAAATACAGTGAGGAAGATTGTAGTAGCCGAGGCGAGCTGATTGACGTTATCAAGTACGCTGCTCTTTGCAGAATTCCCAGACTTGCGCATTCCAGTCCGTGGGAGTTCACACTCTCAAGTCTAATCTCGTGAAGTCCGAACTACCGAGGATGCAAGTCCGAAATTTGCATACTTGGTTTTGAGAAACGCGCGCAGACCTAACGCTGTGTCACCAGCAGTGTTGGGGAAAGTTACTTTTAAAAGTAATGCATTACAATATTGCATTACTCACTAAAAAAGTAACTAATTACGTTACTTTTATGGAAAGTAATACGTTACGTTACTTTTGCGTTACTTTTTAAATATGAGCAGGGCTTGATTGTATGTTTTTAATACAATAAGTAATATTTATAGCAAATGTAAAAGCCCCTTCACACCCAAAAGTGTAATGAATAAACCTCAGGCTGAAGGAAGAGTCAATTCAGGTCTGTACAGAAGAGGGCTCAACACTCTTCAGCAATAAAAAACAATGACGACAATTGTTAGTTTATCTAAAGTCATTTTGCGTATTACTATGGTTGAACTGGATCAAAGGTCAGCAGCAAACACATTGTTTGATAAAATAGGATTAGATACATTTGTGTTGTTTAACATATTTAATTATTGCAGGTTTGCTTCATATTCTGAGTTTGCATTTCACTGTTTTAAATCATTTTGATGAATACCGAATCTGTTTTTTTGCGAGTGGGATGAATTAATACACATACACATTCACATTTAGTCTAGAAAGTAACATGTTCACACAGCGCAGTCAGTCAATAAATGGGAAAAAGTAACTCAGATATTTTCTTGTAAATTAAAAAGTAATGCGTTACTTTACTAGTTACTTGAAAAAAGTAATATTATTACGTAACTCGCGTTTCTTTGTTATGTGTTACCCCAACACTGGTCACCAGACTATTTGCCTAATCTTCTCTGTATTTAGACCGCGATGGAAAAGCAGACAGCAACAGGTCTGTGGGAAAAATTGTTCCTGGGACATATTGTTCCAGGTACTGGAAAAGCTGCTCAACCGTAATATTTAAAAAACTATGCGAATATGGTGGTTGAAATACAGTGCTGCGTGAACTCAATCAATCAGCACATTAAGCACCCAAGTTCCACGCCCGAAAGTTCCGGACCTTTGAAAAAGTACTACCTCGTGAGCAGGGACTTTCTGAGGGGAAAAAAATTGTACCCAGAACTTTATTTAGATCCTGGTTCCTCCGGTGGAAACACAACGAGTACCGGCCCAAAGTCCCTAGTTCCTAGGGAAGGTTCCTGGCTGGAAACGGGGCTTTAGTCTTCTCCTAACTATACACTACTGATGAAAGGTTTATTTTCCATGTTAATTGGAGATTTTGTCCTAACTAGCAATGACAATTCTATTTTAGAAACTGTTTATATTTCTCCGCGATGCCGCCACTGGAACAGCAACACTAAGTATGGCAATGATAATCTTAGGTACAGTTTATGTGCTTTACTGTTAAAATTGTCTAATGCATGGGTAACCAAACTTGATCCTGGAGGGCCGGTGTCCTGCAGAGTTTGGCTCCAACTTGCCTCAACACACCTGCCTGGAAGTTTCAAGTATACCTAGTGTGAGCTTGATTAGCTGGTTCAGGTGTGTTTAATTAGGGTTGAAGCTAAACTATGCAGGACCGTGTATGGTGACCCCTGGTTTGAAGGGTTCTGAGAGTCTAGGTCATTTTTTTTCTCTGATTAATATGAAAAACACACACTGCCTTCTATGAGGAGGTGGTGTACATGCAAGAATGCAGGAAGTATGCAGGAAGTATGGCATGCGACGCAGCGTCTAGTTCCCTCAGAGAACCAGGGTTACATATGTAACCTGGGACATTCCCTTTCAGGAACTTTGAGCTGTGTCAAAAAAAAAAAACGCTTTGGGAATGACACTACCCACGCCACCATACCGACAAGTCCCTGCCTAGTTTGTACGGCACCAACCTAGGCAGAGAGAACTGAGGAGCCAGGAGTGGCCTCAAGGTCAAGGCTGTAGAACCTGACAAATGTCAGAGAGGTGGACCATCCTGCAGCAATACAAATATCTTGCATAGATACACCAGATGGGAAGGCCTTGGAGGCCGCCATACTTCTAGTAGAATGAGCTCTGACCCCCAACGATGAGGGGAGGTCAGATGACTCATAAGCAGTGGTAACAGCATCAACTATCCATCTACTAAGGGTCTGCTTGTTAGCAGGAAGATCCTTCTTGTAAGGACCATAGCACACAAAGAGTTTGTCCGATTTCCTCCACAGGGCAGCCGGATGAGTCGGACAGAACCAGAGGGGACATTGTGAGGTGTCTCGAGACGCAAACAAGTCTACTTGGGCTCGACCAAACTTCTTCCAAATCCGCTCCATCACCTCAGTGTGGAGCATCCATTCCGCGGGTCTCAGCCCCTGTCTCGACAGGATGTCTGCTCTCTGATTGATGTACCCAGGGACAGAGGTGGAAAGAGTAATAAAATATTCTACTCAAGTAAAAGTACTGTTACTTCAATACAATTTTACTTAAGTACAAGTAAAATTACCGGTCTAAAAATCTACTCAAGTAAAAGTAAAAAGTAGCTCATTTAAAATGTACTCTGAGTAAAATTTACTGAGTAACTTTTTCTTAACAGCGAGAGTGGGTGGGTGGGGGATTCTAGTGTAGTTAAAAAAAGACAAGGGGATATAAATCTCTTTTAATTGAAGAAACAACTTTACAAATTAAAGTGCAATAACAAAAATAAATAAATAAAATACAATATATCAAAATAAGATAACCATATAAAACATTTAGGGAAGTAGGACTCATTTTAGTGCAGATCATCCCATTAAACATTACAATCATTGAATATGGAGTAAACTGTGGATTCAGTAGAGCATCTTCTCTTAAACACTAACAACATTAATGCTGCAAAACTTCAAGTATTTAGGACATAACTGTGCCATTGTCAGATAACAGACCTGTCAAAAAACATAAAATGAACAACATGGTAGCTTTTTTAATGGCCGTTCCCTTCTGTATATCTTTACATTTTATTTGTGTGTCCAGCCTTACTCTATGAACTTTCTGTTAAGTTTGAGCAGCAGTTGGTTTTCAAAGTTGGCAGAGTTCATCCTTGCTCGCTTTGCTGTGAATAGTAGTCCAGCACTGCTGAAGAGACGCTTACATGCGGCTGAGGCAGGAAGGCCAGTGTTGAGTTTGACTGAAAGGTTTTTGATGTGGGGAAATGAGTTCAACAGATCCATTTTGTTTGAGACACAGGCAAGGTACCCATCTAGCTCCCCTGTACCTTGTGACCTTCTGGACTTCATTGAGGAGAAGAACTGTTGCCTGACTTGCTCCCCCGCAGCCTCTGCCATCTGGTCAAGGTGTTGTCTCACATATACCAGACCTGTTTGTCTGATGTTCAAAGCCTTCACCACAGGATTCATCACAGTGCAATACTCAGTCAGGAAAACAATTTCAGCGGACTCAGCCCGTATAACATAAAAACAGTCAACCTTTAACAAATTTCCTGCAGGAATAGGTGTGGAATGTGACAAGTATGGAAATGTATTTTGACAATTTTACACAAGTATGAAAAAAGAAAGAAATAAGCTTAAGTAAGTCATACTTAAGAAATTATATATTTTTTAAATCCTCACATTTACTTTGAATTATTCACAGACGTTTCTGATAGCGTCCTCGCCCTTCTCTTGTATGATCTGTATGATTCTCTCCACAGCCATGTATGTAGAGTTCCACCTAGTCTGATTTGTCCGAATGAGCTGGAGCTTGCATTGATCTTCAACAATTTCTGCTGCCATGTATGACCGACCGGACTTGTTCCACATTGCTTGACATTTCCCAAAGGCTGCATGTGATAGCCGTTTGTATGTATCATTGTTCTTTTCTGCCACTGCTGCATCTGTTGTGGCGACTAAATTTAACAGGTGGCATGCGCACCTTTGATGTTGCAGAAGCTGGTACTCAAGACCGTTGTCTTGTTCCAGGATGCATACTGTGTCCAGGTAGTCAGCTTTGGGCTCTTCGGAAGAGTCTTGATCTGATTCTGACTCTGCTTCCTCAGTCTGGCTTTGCTCACCAAACACACTGAATGCTTTGATGAAGTTTGTGCCATTGTCTATTGTGGTTCTTACCACTTTCCCCCTTATTCTATACTGACAATGAATGTCATCAAGAGCCCCTGCCAGGACATCAAAGGTGTGAGATCCTTTCAATCTCTGACAAGCAAGTGCGGCGGATCTCCACTCCAAGGTTTCTTCATCTATCCAATGAGCTGTGACCCCTAGGTAACTTTGCTGGTGCGCTGTCCAGCAATCAGTAGTGGTGGCAACATAGCTGACTTTACTGAAGTGTGACACCAAAGTCTTCTCCAACTGATTGACAGCTCCATCAGAGGAGAGTCTTCTGGTCCGGAGAGTGGGTCTGGAAATGACCTTGCATTGAGGATTCAGTGTACGTAAAAGTTATTTAAAAGCAGGTTGTTCAACCAAAGAAAATGGATGAAGACCCTCACAAATGAAGTTAATCATGAGCTTGTCAACCTTTGCCTGTGGCACACGTTTGTTTGCACCCACTGCCATTAAATCACTTATTTTTGCTTGCTTGGTTGGGATTTCTGGTGGTTCCAGGGTTCGCTTCCGTGTTGCCACAAAGTCACTGAAGGCCTTCAGGTTTGATGGATGTTTTCTCTGTAACCAAAATCATTTTTATTTTCATTGAGTCATTTAAAATCAATGTCATGTTCATTAAACACACTTGTAACATATATAGCGGCAGGAATTCAACTCTACAAGTCACCAGAAGGGGCAGCTAAAGAATCAGCAGCCCTCTAAAAGCCCCTCCTCCGCCTCAGCGCAAAAGCGCTTTTCTTCCTGTTGTGGAACAAAAGGAATGTGCGGAACGCTTCTCAAAGACATTCGCGTTCATTTCATGACTTGCAGAGCATCCACAAAGATATATGGATATCAATGTGTACTCTTTCTCTCATATGCTTGGGGAATATGAATTACATAAGAAATGTGGGATGACTTTCCTTTGTGCCTTCAACTGCATAAACTGTAGTGTGTAGGTTGTGCCCAATTGCAATGTTTAGTCTCTAAAAGAAGCTAGTGTCGTAAGTCAGAAATGTGTGGATGACCGTTAAGCTTTGGCATCCTAATGTATGTTTACAACAGACATAAAAGATCTGTACGTTATCTTTTACGTTGAATTAAATATCAGATGACGAGTGGGCATGGCCCCAGAAAACCATGGACATGGGTGGAGCTCCGCCCATGCGGACAATCTGATTCGATCAGCCGCCGTGGGCGCGCCCAAACCGGACAATTGAAAAGATGACGCGAGCGGCGCGCGCTCTCTTCTCTTCCTCTTGCAACTCTCGGCGCCTTGAACTCGGCGCGCTCAAACGCGCGAAGGCTGACCTGGCAGCCGGCCCGCTAGACTCTCACAACCAAACCAACCATCGGAGGGTCTAAGGCTGTGCCAAAGCCGTAACGGAGCCACGAATCCAACGGGTTGCGGAGGAGAGCTTTCCCGGTGACGCCGACAGCGAAGCAAGCCATCTCAAGTCTCCACACGAGAACGACTCAAGGAGCCAGAGCTGAACACGTGACGCCGAAACAAAGAACTGAACTCACGCGGAAAACGAAACAACTCAAACCTGCTTTAAACCCATCCAAGCAAGTACAAAACTGAATTCCTAATCCTGACTAAACCGTTAAAATTGATCTGAATGCAGTAACGAAACATACGTATTCGTTCGTGATCTTTTGGCTGGCTGGTTAAGTTATGAAATAGTAAAGAATGTCATTCTTTAAACCTTAACCTCAAAACTTTCGTATGCCTATGTGTGTGTATGTCTATGTCTTATCAGTTAATCCATTTATGTTAGAATAGCAATATCACGAATAAATCGTTTTTCATTTCATAAAGGATTGTCTCTGGAATGTGATTTTAAGTATTTTTATCCTTACTTGCCCTAAAGATAACGCAGCCTAGCTCAAACTTAACGAAATTATCAATCTCGCTTATCTACCGGGGCCACGGAATGGAAGCGAGATTGTGATTGAGAGTAACAGAATGTACCTTTTAGTGATTGCTGGACAAGCACTTAATGAGGTGTAAACTGTAGGTTAAATATTAATATGACTTTAATCAAGCCATATTAAATATTTAATAACTAATTCCCGGAGCTGAAACAATAGCTCTATATTAAACTGGTATTTTTACTACATAATGGTGGAGGATGCATTAAAGATTTAGATCTGATGAATCAAACCAGAGACAATATAAATATTTCTCACTTTTATCCGGAAAAGAATTGAGTAAATATAGAGAAACAAACGGTTATTGGTGATATTGCATGCTTGTTTGCGAAACACAGTGAGGTTGAATGAAAGAGAGTGTAACTGTTAACTCGAGTTCGAGAAGAAATTAAACTGCAGTAAATAATTAATAAAAGTCGCTCTAAAGCGCATGAGAGGCAACAAGCGTGTCCCTTGTTGCCCCTCTCTTAAGGCCTTCGTGGTAATGCTTTGTTAGTGCGTGTTCCACTGCAAACCCAGCCACGTGACTCTCCCGCTGTAGAATATTAAAGTAGCTATTTAAGTAATTCTCAGCCAATTTTTGATTTCACGAGTGAAATTCAGGCGACGGCGCCACAAAGGAGTGGCCAGTCGTTTTGAGAAAGGGAGACATTTTGCAAATCGATTTAATTGTTTGTTTTGTTATAGGTGCGGTCTAAACAGACAAATATTCACATAATAGCCGCTGAGGCTTTGTTGGGTTATAAGTAACCCAGATAAATGTATCTCGCCCTAAATGAGTGAGGTTATATGTGCTATAGAAAATTCAAGTCTGAAGCGTGAAGCACATTTTCCTCCGACCAGTTTAACCACGTGGAGCTTAGCCACGTGTAAATAGCATTAGCGCTAAGCTAACAAAGAAACTGTAGCATTGTAGCAAAAGCCATGCTGGTAGCATTACGGCTAGCGATTAGCACATAGCATTTACAGCTTGAATGCAGTGTGTTTGGAAATGTGGTTCACAGCTAACACTAATTCCCTTCTCTCTTTCCTCTCTCATTTAAAAGACTAACTATGTTTTGAGTTGGCTGTGTTAATGTTCATCAGTGTTAACAATTTCACAGGTTGGTTTAATATAACAGCTGATTAAAGTCTTTTACCTTTTGTGAGACCAGCTTAATAAGTGGTGGTAACATGGTTACCATGTGATAACATAGTGAGGTTGATTTAGTTCAATTATAATGGCTTTTATGATTTCATAACACATCAATGGATAAGCGCTATTGTTAGGAATTTTTAATTGGTAGTTGAATGTCACAATTGATTACAAATTAATTTTGAATTAATTTCATTTAATAAAATTTTCAATTCCTGCTTCCAACAACAGCATCCATTTACGAACCATAAACGCTTATAATTTGACCACTACAATAAAACCTTAAGTTATCTAGAGGGCCAGCAATTTTTAATTTCATTTACAAGTAGGATACCGATTAATTATTATTATTATTAATTTTTTGGTGTTAAGGACAATGAGAGGAATGCTTAAGTTTGGAAATTATTTTAATTACTATTATGGGAATCCAAAACTAGTGATTTAGAAGCTGTAAATTAATTTAATAATTAATTATGAATTCGAAAATTCTAATTACATTTAATAATTAATTACACTTCCTGTTTACATTTTGCAACAATATTGGTTTGTCAACTCAATTGCAGATTGCATTTGTAAATTCTAATCCTAAGTGAATCCTATTAATTTTAATTATAACATCATAAATTTTAATTAGAAACCAAATTCTAATTTTAATTCCAAATTTCAAACTTAAATACAAGTCTGGCTCTATCTGTAGGCCATACTTCATTTTCTTAGGTGATCTGATTAACTCAAGTAAAGTTAATAATAATTTTATTAAAATAATTTTATTAAATTAAAATTAGTCCTCCTTACTTAGGCCTGAGAGTAGATAGTGCTCCCCTAGTGCTTGTGTTAGAGAAGTGACAGTGACACCATACAGGTCATTTCTCACCAATCTGGAGCATAAACGTAACCTTAGCATAGCGACTCAACAGCACCACCTTGTGCCAACGTATTAGTTTTAAATCTTGGGAATAAATCTTAATTTCTCTTTTCTTTTCTCCCTGTTACTAACTTCTAATTTGACTTGTTTGCTTAAAGCTAGCCAAGGGAAGATCACGAATAGAGCGAAATGTCACAATTGAACATATGTATGAAACTTGAGAACCACATTCAAACTGTTTATCATTTACCCTCTATTGTGAAATCCTATTCCCCAGGTTAAAGCAGGCAATGAGAAGATAGACATCGGCAAAAGTTTTAACACGCGTGACACACGCTGACCAGCGCTATGCGGTGTAAAATCCTGCCATTCAGGGACAAGTACTGTCATTGCTGTTGTTTTCCATCAAGGAGAAAATTGGAATAGCAATACCAGTCTTGTTACAAAAGAGAAAACTCGCCTACAATCCTCTGATTAGAAGCGTCCTTCTAAATCAGACTTAACAAAGCGAAGAGAGAATCTGCTATTAAAAGAGAGATCGGTCTAGTGTTATTGTCCCTGTGTACTCATTCTGTTAGTGTGCTTTTCTTTCTGTTTCCCAACAGTGCTGCCTCTACGTGGCGCAATTTCTACGCAGAAGCTGCAAATTACACGCACCCCATCACAGAGGACCACAGAAACAGAATCACACTCAACACTAGCATACACTACACTGTGCACATTCACACCCTGTTGTTTTGTTTGTGTTTTGTTTTGCTTTGTTTCCCATCCAAGGTCTGTGTCAGTTCGGTCCCAGATCCCATCACCGCCAGAACATGTATCACCAGCCAGAACATGTCGGTCACTGGGAAGGACTGGAAATGTGGCTAAGTGCTACAACAAACAGCATCCTCCCTAAAGCTGCTGAAGCACTCCAACATCAGACACAGGACCAACTAGATGACAACATCACAAGCATCATGAGACAAGACCCAAGTCAAAACTACAATCACAAAGAATTAGCCAAGATCACCTCAAGCTTAAGTCACACACTCATCGCCACCCTCAAACTGAGCGACAAGCACGCTGCACAACGCCAGCAGGAGCTGACAAGCGCACAACGACGCACAGAGCAGCTGGAACGTGAAGCTCAGGTACGACGGGAAGGGACCGATGAGGTGGAGCAAGGCGCCGATGAGGAAATCAACAGGCTAAAAGAAACTCTAGAAGCTACCGGCCACGAAATGCAGCAACTCAAAGAGGATTTCGCTGATCGTGCAGACAAGCTACAGTATGCAGAGAAGCTACTAGAGAAGGCAAAGACTGACTTCAGGGACAAAAACAGCAGAATCAAGGCCCTCGAAGCTCATTTGGCTGAATCAAGAAACGAGATCAGCCGCCTAACACAACAGCTCGACTACGTCACAGAGGAGTCTGAAAGTTTCCAAGAGGAACTCAAACGCGCTTACGAACTACGCCATGAGCCGTCAAGGACAGGACGTGCACCAACCGCACCCTGCCAAGCAGGACCAAGTCACCTGTGCCTGGACTGACACGTGAACATAAGACAGAGGGGTGATGTTAAACAGTCACCAGCGCCGCCTGAAGAACTTTATATCACGACAGAACCAGAAGAATCTGCTGCAGCCAGCCGCAGATCGTCGCACAGCTTGGACCTAAAAGACCTTGACAAGCTCGCCCAAACGTTGGCAAATTCAACCCCAGCGTGCCAAACAGCCAAACGGTCCAAGCGTATCTGCAAGATATTGATTTCCATCTGAAATGCGACCTAACGTTACGGACAAAGATAAACTCTATTTACTCCGAACGACATCCAGCCCTGAAGTACGCAGCTTCCTGGACCGCAGCCTGTTAACACAAAGACTGATTACCAACGGCTGCGAAAAGCCCTTATTAAAGAGTTCGCCGACCCTGAGTCCGATCAAGGCTTAGTGGCTGCCCTGGAGACGAGACAAGGACGCCACGACACTCCTCAAGCTTACTATAGTCGACTCAGACAAGCATATTTTGGAACTCGCAATGATTCTGACATGGAAGATGAACTGAACTTTAAAACTCTCTTCCTCAGGAATCTTCATCCTGGCATAAGCCACCATCTTGGCGTTCTCGCATGTCCACGAACGATGAACACTCAGCAGTTGCGAGACTTGGTGCAAAAGGCCTACTACAAACAGAAGATGGCCTCAGAAAAGAGCCAAAAAACCCCAGCAGTTCTTGATTTCAACACGCAACACCATGAACTGGCTCTAGAGGGCACCCAACGCCAAGACAGCGCTAAGCCACCACACAGAGAATGGAATGCACTCCCGTCCAACAGAGAACGAGACTCACACGCTGACACCGACCTGAACAGAGGTATGACCGATGGGATGGACCGCGTGGGACGCCAACGCTCACCTGGGCGACACTGGGAGAAGTGGTCTCATGAGAATCAGTGGGAAAAGGAAGACGAACCAGAGTCAGCCTGACTAGCTGTCAGACGGAACGGCAGTGACAAGCTGAACAAATCAGCCCCAGAAAACAGCACCGCTTCACCTTGCTCTCAGAGAACAGTAAACACCCTAACTTCAGATGGACATGAAACCCCACCTGAAAACCCAGCAACAGAGTTAAACACTAACTCAACACCCAATACTCCAAATCACAGCAGCGTCCAACAAACACCTGCTGATGAAACTCAAGTTCCTGAAAGTGCTGTCTCAGTCACCTGCCATTCCTCCGGAGAACACCAGATCAGGTCTGACATCCTAAACGTTTCCTCCCAAACTCCAGCCCCTCAAATGACCAAAACGATGCCCTCACCACAGCAGGTGCATCACATGAAGAGTCCTGGACCTTTCATGCCCTCCCACCCAACCCTACAGTGGCAGCAGTAACCCGCCGCCAGCACGCCACTGGCGAGCACACCCTGCCCTCCTGCATTCAATACCACCTCAGTTCGCTGCTGACGATCTCCTCACCCTCACATGCGGATTCGTCACTACGAACCATGACAGCTCACATGTCAAAACCATGATAACACATCCTCCGAGCTCCGCAAGCTCCACTCTGTCGACTACATGCTGCATCTGCAAGACGGTGTCCACACGTATGTCCCTGAGCCACTCACTGCGCCACAGCTCGTAGTTCCTCACGGCCAGAGGGGGAGTACATGGACACACGCACACGATGCACCATGATGGGTTGCCAGTGCCAACCGGCAAATCCAAACCACCGACAGGAAAAGGGGGAGGATCCGACCCACTGACACAGACCGACAACCATATGCACCACACAAGCATAACTATTGTCATTTTAGGAAAACATATAGCAACCATGCTTAGACACAACCCATATTCTCTCCTCCGCAGCACTGCTAGGACCAATCTAGTAGAGAGGAGTTACTCTCAATTTTTTTTTTCCATTATTATATAATTTTTTTATTAATTTTTTTTAATTTTTTTTTTTATTTTTTTTATTTTTAGTTTAAAACTATTTTTTTTTTTTTATTATTTACTTTATCGTTTGGGTTCTTTATCGCGTGTCTCACTTTGTGTTTCCTTTCCTCTCTTTCACTTTGAACCCCTTAACCAAACCTTGAATCCAGGTCCTGAAATTGAGATCGACTTCCGTCAGTAAAGTCGTTGTAATTCGCTGTGAGAACCGCTGTCGACCGATCGAGGCCACCCGCCAAAATCATGAACGACATGATACACGATGTAAGTTCCTCGATTGACAACGTAGCCATGAATAGGATTCCGTGCTACACGATACCTCTTAGCCTTGTTCAAACGTTGTAACTTCGGCCACTGCGGGCCCCGCTAGTCTCATCCAAACCCATCTCGCCCCTTTCCCGGTAGCGCTATTCCCATATACGCAAACCCGGAAACAGGTGATTTAGTGGCCTTTTCAGTTTGCCCATTATCGACGTTAATAATGTTTACCGGCTCAAAGACGTTGTGAATGCGGATTACGGCAAGGGAAAACCTATAAAATCCAAACTCCTAAAGTCGCTGCGTATTACGAGAACAACGAACGGTTGTATCTGGCCCCAAACTCAAAGATGGGCACGCTCACTTAGGACATTCACTTCCCCCCCTACCCGAGTAAACTCTGCGTACGCGATAATACCAAGGGCATCTGCGGTTTAGAATCCATTAAACCCGACACTAGCTGCCCACCGAAACAACACCACGTTCTCAAGTTGAGGTAACGCAAGCGAAATCATCAGAAACCGTTGGCTGGTCAATACCCCAGCACGACCAGCCACCCTCACATGCGATTAACACGACGCCACGCCGCATTAATTTGCCCAACCAAATGTTATGGATCACTGTCCCGGCGGCGTGATCCTCCATATTGACGAGTTAGCATTGTATCACCTCACCGAGAATATCAGGTTGAAATCGAAATCTCTTAGTGAATTGACACCGCTGACAGCGCTAGAAGCTCTATCGCCCGCCCGCGCCAATTATTCGGTCCTGGTCTGCCGCTGACACGGCGCTTTGTATCTCTACTATCGTAGGATATGTTATGAATTTGACACTGGCCTTCCTCCTACACAAGCGAGTGAACGTCCAAGAGTCTCTCAACAAATGCACGCCAGGCGCCCTCGCCTTTTTCGACGTGGTAATCCCGACCGAGACCCCGAACCCGAGAATTTGAACAACCTGACTGAGATCATGCCTATACCGCCTCGTCGAGCCCCTGACAATTAAAACAGTCAAAATGACCCAATTGTCAATGAATGATAACAATGCATCCCTATGTCTTCTCAAGTTTCTAACCTGTTCCTTCCCAAATTACCCTGCACCAGGTTTTAGTCAGTGATAGGAATGATGTTTGTGTCTTGTATGTGCCTGTTCTTCCTGCCTCTTGTTCCAGGGCCTGACAATGTTCCATCAGGGGAACATCACCAAGCCCAAGGGGGATATGTAACATATATAGCGGCAGGAATTCAACTCTACAAGTCACCAGAAGGGGCAGCTAAAGAATCAGCAGCCCTCTAAAAGCCCCTCCTCCGCCTCAGCGCAAAAGCGCGCGTTTTCTTCCTGTTGTGGAACAAAAGGAATGTGCGGGAACGCTTCTCAAAGACATTCGTTCATTTCATGACTTGCAAAGCATCCACAAAGATATATGGATATTAATGTGTACTCTTTCTCTCATATGCTTGGGGAATATGAATTACATAAGAAATGTGGGATGACTTTCCTTTGTGCCTTCAACTGCATAAACTGTAGTGTTGTTTAGTCTCTAAAAGAAGCTAGTGTCGTAAGTCAGAAATGTGTGGATGACCGTTAAGCTGGCATCCTAATGTATGTTTACAACAGACATAAAAGATCTGTACGTTATCTTTTACGTTGAATTAAATATCAGATGACGAGTGGGCATGGCCCCAGAAAACCATGGACATGGGTGCCCATGCGGACAATCTGATTCGATCAGCCGCCGGTGGGCGGCGTCCGCCCAAACCGGACAGTTGAAAAGATGGCGCGGCGGCGCTCTCTCTTCTCTTCCTCTTGCAACTCTCGGGCGCTCCTGAACTCGGCGCGCTCAAGCGCTGAAGGCTGACCTGGAAGCCGCCCGCTGACTCTCACAACCAAACCAACCATCGGAGGGAGGGTCTAAGGCTGTGCCAAAGCCGTAACGGAGCCACGAATCCAACGGTTGCGGAGGAGAGCTTTCCCGGTGACGTCACGCGACAGCGAAGCAAGCCATCTCAAGTCTCCACACGAACGACCGAAAGGAGCCCGAGCTGAACACGTGACGCCCGAAACAAAGAACTGAACTCACGCGGAAAACGAAACAACTCCAAAGCCTGCTTTAAACCCATCCAAGCAAGTACAAAACTGAATTCCTAATCCTGACTAAACCGTTAAAATTGATCTGAATGCAGTAACGAAACATAATTTGTTCGTGATCTTTTGGCTGGCTGGTTAAGTTATGAAATAGTAAAGAATGTCATTCTTTAAACCTTAACCTCAAAACTTTCGTATGCCTATGTGTGTGTATGTCTATGTCTTATCAGTTAATCCATTTATGTTAGAATAGCAATATCACGAATAAATCGTTTTTCATTTCATAAAGGATTGTCTCTGGAATGTGATTTTAAGTATTTTTATCCTTACTTGCCCTAAAGATAACGCAGCCTAGCTCAAACTTAGAATTATCAATCTCGCTTATCTACCGGGGCCACGGGAATGGAAGCGAGATTGTGATTGAAGTAACAGAATGTACCTTTTAGTGATTGCTGGACAAGCACTTAATGAGGTGTAAACTGTAGGTTAAATATTAATATGACTTTAATCAAGCCATATTAAATATTTAATAACTAATTCCCGGAGCTGAAACAATAGCTCTATATTAAACTGGTATTTTTACTACACACTGAATTTTAAATATGTACATAGACAAGTTTTTCTACACAGAATAGTAGCTTTATTACCATGTTTATACTAACTTCGGTGTCATTCATATTAAAAGGAATAGTTCAGTCATTTTGAAGTGGGCTTGTGTGAGGTATTTATACCTAGCCAGTGTATTGCCTGCAGCAGACAGTGCTCAGCACTCTTGTTGTTTGGAAGAGCATAGACATACACTGAGCATGTAGACAGCAACAAAAAACATATCTCCATAAAGAAGAATTGTTGCTGTGTTGCTGTCGATGTGCTCGGCACTCCCTTGTCCTGCTGACTAGAAGAGTGCAGATTGTTGTCTTCTATGGGTAACACACTGACTAGAAACCTCATACAAACCTGCTTCAAAACAACTGAATTATCACGTTAACATTCATATAGTTCAATTTGATGTAATTGTACATGACATCATATATCTACTTATATTTAAACAGGTGATAATTTTAACGAGATATCATTATAGCATTATAAACTAGGTAGAAAAAAATCATTCATATTCTGGCTACTGATAAAACAAAGAAAGAACCAAGACTTTTTCAGATTATAAAATAAAAAACATTATTTATTTCAGTAGCAAAGCAAGCAAAAAAAAATAAATAAAAAACACTACAGCCCACTACTTGAGTCTAATGTGAGTTATTCACTTTCGCAGCAAAAAAATAAATCAATTCTCCGGTTATTATTTGTCATTCATGACAATGAGAGAAATTGCAAATGCATATTCAGCGCACGCATTGAACAACTCCGGCATTTTCCACAGCATTTAATTAAAACACTTTGATTGGACACTGCATTCTCAACAAAAGTGTATGGTTGGTTATAAAGTAATGCCCAATTCTCTAAAATATAACTAATTTCATTCATTTTATACGACACTTAAATCGTGACACTGGTAATAAAAACTATTATAATACTTATAACTAAGTATTATCAACTTACCTCAACATGCTTGCGCAGGTTTGATGTTGAGCTTTTATAAGCTGCCAGATCAGTCGTCTTGGGCAAACACAGCTTACACTGCATAATAAAGCTGTTGCCTTTCTTGCACTTAAAGTCAAAATGGTCTTGTAAATATGGCCAGGGATTTGTTTTAGAAGAATTCGACAGCATTTCACTTTCAGCTGGCTCTACATCATTTGTGTCTGTCTTGGCCGTATCCATGTTTCTTGTGAGTTAGCGCCCCACGTCTGTTCTCCCGCCCATCAATCGATCAGTGCAGTAGTTTCCAGGGTGCGATTTTTTTTCCCCCTTTGCATTATTTTTTTATTTTTTACTCAGTAACGGATATGATTTAAAATGTAGTTAAGTACATTACTTCAATCAAAACATACTTAAGTAAAAGTAAAATTACAGATTTGAAAACTACTTAAAAAAGTAGAAGTACACAAAAAAACTACTCAATTACAGTAACGCGAGTAAATGTAATTCGTTACTTTCCACCTCTGCCCAGGGATGTACACTGCCTTCAAGGAGAGCAGTTTACCTTGGGTCCACAGGAGGATCTGTCGCGCCAGCCTGTACAGGGGGTGTGAGCGAAGACCCCTCTGGTGGTTGACGTAAGAGACCACCGACGTATTGTCTGTGCGCACTAGCACCTGTTGGTCTCTCAGGTCTGGGAGAAAGTGTTTCAATGCTTGAAATACTGCCAGAATTTCCAGGCAATTGATGTGCCACATGAGATGGGGACCTTCCCACAGACCTTGGGCAGAGCGGCCACTCATGACCACCCCCCAGCCCGTGAGGGAGGCGTCCGTCGTTAACGTTACGCGACGACAAGGAGCCCCCAACACAGGGCCTTGTGACAGGAACCACGGTTTCTTCCACATGTCTGAGGCACACGTGACCTTGATCTTGCAAAATGGGTTGCCTCGGGAAAACCCTGTGGTCCTGAGCCACCACTGGAAGGGTCTCATGTGCAGAAGGCCAAAAGTTATCACGTTGGACGCAGATGCCATCAGACCCAGCAGCTTTTGTAAAAGCTTCACAGTGAGCGACTGGCCTTCTCTCACTCTCACGACTGTCATGAGGATCGACTCGTTATGAGCAGGGGATAGACGCGCCTGCATCGTGATCGAATCCCACACCACACCCAGATAAGTGGTCCTCTGTACTGGAGGAAGTACACTTTTCTTATGGATATATGGAAGTAGGCGTCTTTCAGATCTATCGTCACAAACCAGTCCTCAGACCTGATTTGGGACACGACTTGCTTGATAGTCAGCATCTTGAAATTGAGTCTCATGACTGAGCGGTTATGTAGTCTTAGATCTAGAATTGGACGCAAGCCTCCATCCTTTCTTCCGGAACGATGAAGTAATGGCTGTAGAACCCTGAATCTTTGTCGTGAGGAGGGACCACCTCGATGGCCTCCTTCCTCAAGAGAGTATCTACTTGTTCCATTACCAGAGCCTGCTCGGGGCCCACCAGAGTGGGAAATACCCCGTTGAATAGAGGCGGATGAGATCCGAACTGAATCTTGTACCTCTCTACAGTGCAGGACCCATTGAAATATATTTGTCAGACGCTTTCACGCTGCCAGAAAGTGTACTAAGGAACCAACCTCTCGAGACTGGCCTCTGTTGTTATCTGAACTACTAGTTTGGTGCCCTGAAGCGGATAACCGCAGGAGACAGCCGATCTAGCTGTTCTAAGCATATTTTTAGAGGTAGCGAGCCTCTCAGGACCGCTACGTTTCCGGCCGGAAGCTGAGAGAGGGACTCGCTGGAGATCACTGTTCCCTGAAGCACCAAGGGTGGCAGGGGTAACGGAACGATCTCCTGAGAGCACTGAGGAGAGACGGGCATCGTATTCTGAGGTGTGTACCGCTCTTCCCCAGAGGGGCCTGCCCTCAGTTGTCCTGGACCGTAATCGTCAGGACCTTTTGACCGAAGCCTTTTTATTGAAAATGATGGTTCTTAGATCCATCACTTCCCTAGACTTCAACCTGGAGTGCCGCCCCAAAGCTTGCTTTTCGGACGCTCCTGATGCTCTTTATCTGCTGGCCATTCAATGTTTAATTTACCTACAGCTCTTGTTACAACCTCCAACAGCTCCTCAAACGAGACAGACTGTGGTGACAAATCCACAGCCTTGTCTCGATCGGCGCTCACGCTACCCTCCTCCTCAGGAAGATAATACGAGCGCAGAGCTCTCTCTCGGGGCAGAGGAAACCGTTTCAGAACGTGCCACCGACCCCATCGATTGAGCGCTGGATCTGGCAGGGGAAGATAGAGAAAAGGACATGCCTGTCTCCAATCTGTCTGTCAGATCCATCTGTGATCCCCACGATTTTAGGCGCCACTCTGCCTCAGCAAAGTGGGACCCGAACCGCGGGGAGCACTGGTGAGAGGTCCCTCCTCCTCCTCCTCAAAGAGCGCTCTCCGAGAGCGGAGCGTTCGCATTGACATGCGAACACAATGCGGGCAGTCAGCTCCCTCGAGAGCTGACCGAGCATGCTCCGCTCCCAGGCAAGCAAAGCAAAAAATGTGTGTATCCCCACCCGTAATGAAATGAGGGCAGGGAGAAACACACAGTCTAAAATGCTGATTGTCAGACTCTTGCTTGCCAGTTGCCATAATATATTTTTTATATATATGGGACAAACAACAGTAAATAAGACGTACACACACAGAGTGCTTACTGAACAACAGAAGCTGCCGCTGCCTTCACCGCAGGTGTTTTTATACTTACTGGTCGCTACGCCATCTCCATCGGTGACATCAGCCGGATTCCCTCGGATAGATTACATACGTATGTCAGAGTGTGAGAACACACAGGCATTCCCAAAGCGTTTTCGACGCAGCTCGAAGTTCCCAAAAGGGAACATGGGTTACTTGTATTAGAGTTGTGCTGTACTTTATGGTGTTTCTAGTGCCTGGGAGGCTCAAAGTGTAGGTGATTATAAGAACATTACATTTATATTATGGAAAGAAGATGACAATCAAGCATGGTTTTATGACCCTTTAATTGCAGAATTGTGATTTATTGTCCATTCTTTATTTTTCACCTTCAACATATCATTTTACATGGTCACTTTGAGCTAATTTCTTACATGTTTTTCAGCACAAACATATAATAACAATTATTAGTTTATAATTCCAGCAAACACAAAAATAAAACACTTTAACCTGATATTTTTTATTCATTTAAAACCTCAATTTTGATTCGGACATAGGTAATGTTATCCTGATATTGTTCAGACGCTGGCCTGAATTCCTCCAAAGCTCTGTCATACTTTTCAAGGACCGCCCTAAGTTGATCACCCTCAATTTTCCCAAGAATGGCCTCAACAATCATGTCGATCCCCAAGAACACCACTGCCAAGCCAAGACTGGCTAATGTACCTGCTCCAATTATAGCATATTTTCTTGTTATGTTTGCCAGAATAATTCCTTTTTCAATTAAATAGCCAACTAAAACAGTAGCTCCCACAGTTGCAATGCTACAAACTGCTTCAAAAGCCTTTGAAATCGCTTTTAAGTCTGCTGCAGTCAGAGACAGGTTTCGTAGTTTCTCGTACAGGGTTGGTTCCAGCTTCTCCTTCAGCTTCTTGTCAATCCTCTCTACTTCTGCCTGTATCTTATGCATGCATCCAATCATCACATCACAGTTCTCCCGAAGAGTAGCGTTCTCATTCAGGAAGATATGTTGGAAGGAGCAACTCAAGTGCTTGTTCATTGAATCAATCAGTTGGTTGGTAGCTCTGAAGTTGTGCTTCATCAGATCTTGAAGCTCTTGACTTCTGGATGAGCTGCTCCTTCTCTTAGGATTTTCAGGGTAGAAGATATCACTCCACATGTTTCTTTATTTTAGGATCCTTAAGAAGAGAAACCATTTTAAGGAAATTATTATTAAATGGGTATTAATGCAAATGAACAGTAAGGAAAATGTACTGTCTGTAAGAATTAGAAAATCCTTGTTATTAGTAACATCGGTGGCCATGAATTGAATTGCTGCACTCTGCTGTTGACAGAGAGTAACTAATGTTAGTGGACTCCATTTCCAAATCAACATTAGCTAGTGTGCAATCGCTAGTAACACTGCGATGACGTCATATTTGGCAAACACACAAGCGAACTTGCGGACGTGTCGAGTATAAATCAGCCTTAATAAATAATCAGTGTCCATGTTTCTCTCAAGCCAGGGACACACCAAGCCAACGATTGGCCATCAAGCCACATTTAATTTGAGCATTAGTCGACTTGGTTTTCTTGGTGTGTTCCACACTGTTGTCTCTAGTCAGATGCTGTTAGGTTTTTTAGGCCAATTCAGTGATTCAGAGTTAGTGAGATAAATAAATCTGATTGGCAGTTCAGTTTAATGAACGAGTCGAAGGTTACATTTACACTGGAGGTAAATGTGGACAAAATCTGATTTTTTGCCCACATGTGACTCATATCCGTTTTCCTTATGAACTGCACGAACCACATGGAATCTGATCTTTTCAAGTTTGTGGCACTTCCATATGGGGTACATAACCTAATACACGTTAGGGCCCGTATTCTTAAAACATTTTATTTTATTACCACAAAGAGTTCTTAAAAAAAAAAAAAAGTTGCCACATCCAAATAAACATTGCAGACTAATTGTCACTAATTAAAGCTGCAGTTAATTATCCCAAAAAATGATCCAAATTCAATATTTGAGCAAGTACATAACCAGGCAGTGTTCAAAACTATCTACGATTTAGCCCGATTCACAACGGTTAGCTTATAATAATGCTTTCTAGTTTGAGTGGTACGGGTAGGTTACAGCAGGAAATTTGAGCATTGCACTGCGTCATTACGTCACGTCTGTAAACATGAAGAAGTTTTCCCGGCTAGTATCTATATTTCATGCGATCCGATCCCGATTCTAGGAATCACGATCCGATTCCAGAATCCATTCTCGACCCCCTAATTAATTAATTAATTCGTTTACTGACTTGAGAATCTTAAAATCCTTACATTTACACATCCTTACATAAGTAATTAAGTACTTTTTTAAATAATTACAAATAAATAATATAAAATTTGAACCTGTGGCTCAGTGGTAGAGGATTGTGTTAGCAGCGCGAAAGGTTGTGGGTTTGATTCCCAGGGAACACACATACTGATTAAAAATGTATAACCTGAATGCACTGTAAGTCACTTTGGATAAAAGCGTCTGATGAATGCATTAATGTAAAACAGTTGTATGTTAAGAATTTTTTAACTAATATAACTTCAAAACATACAAGCAAGTAGCAAATAATAAAGAGGAGCATAGAAACATATAACAAACAAAGAGTGCGTTCAGTATTTAAGATTATCTGAACGTTTTCCATTCAAGAACTGTGAGTGATTTTTCTTCATATTTACTGTTGTTTTTTACTATGACATCATAGACATTGAATCAATTAAGCTGCATTCACGCACGGATCTCTTTTGAAATATAAGAAGTAAGGTGGTTTGCCCTGTCCGTTATTCCCTTAAGACACAACTGGCTGTGTTTACATTCATTTTCTGTTTTCACAGAAAAAAACAGACGAGTTTGGAATTGCGATTGCGATAATATATGGTTTATAATACATGGTTTATTTGTGTCATCTCCAGGTAATAAGTAATGTATATGAACAATGCAGTGTTAATTTACATAGCATTCATTTCAGTATAGAAACTATTCTAAAAAAGTGTTTGTAGTATATAAACAAATCATTATTATTGATTATTGTCTAGCAGTGTATTGTGATTTCAAAGCTGAATTTTTTGCCTCATTACTCCAGATCCTTCAAGGCAAGGCAAGTTTATTTGTATAGCACATTTCATACACAGTGGTAATTCAAAGTGCTTTACATAAAAGAAAGTGAAATAATAATTCACAGCAATAAAAACAAGGAGTTAAAAATAATAAAACAAGGAATTTTAAAATGATATTGAAATTGATTTAAAATGAAATTTAAAACAGTTAAATAGAAAAGGATTATACATAAAATAATGCATTCAGTTTGGACGTAGCACAGTGCTCATTCAACAAATGCACAGCTAAACAGATGAGTTTTGAGTCTGGATTTAAATGTGGTTAATGTTTTAGCACATCTGATCTCTTCTGGAAGCTGGTTCCAGCTGCGGGCAGCATAATAGCTAAAAGCGGACTCCCCTTGTTTTGTGTGAACCCTTGGTATTTCTAACTGACTCGATCCTAATGATCTGAGTGGTCTGTTAGGTTTATATTCAGTGAGCATATCTGCCATATATTTAGGTCCTATACCATTAGGTGACTTATAAACGAGTAAAAGTACTTTAAAATCAATCCTAAATGTAACTGGAAGCCAGTGTAAGGACCTGAGGACTGGTGTGATATGCTCAGATTTTCTGGTTCTAGTCAGAATCCTGGCAGCAGCGTTCTGGATGAGCTGCAGCTGTCTAATGGTCTTCTTTGGAAGGCCGGTGAGGAGACCATTACAATAATCCACCCTGCTGGTGATAAAGGCATGAACAAGTTTCTCCAAATCTTGATTGGAAACAAAACATCTAATTCTTGCAATGTTTTTGAGATGATAGTATGCTGATTTAGTTACTGCTTTGACATGACTACTAAAGCTAAGGTCTGTCTCCAGAATCACCTCAAGATTTCTGACTTGATTTTTAGTTGTTTGACCCCTAGAGTCAAGGTATGCATTCACCTTGAGAACTTCATCTTTGTTTCCAAATGCAATGACTTCAGTTTTCTCCTTGTTTAACTGAAGAAAGTTTTGGCACATCCAACTGTTAATTTCATCAATGCATTGGCAGAGGAGTCAATGGGGCTATAGTCATTTGGAGATAACGCTAGGTAGATCTGGGTATCATCAGCATAGCTGTGATAGGCAATTTGGTTCTTCCTCATTATCTGACTTAGTGGGAGCATATACAGGCTAAACAAGAGCGTGCAAGAATAGAGCCTTGTGGGACTCCACATGTCATGGACGTCCACTTAGACTTATGCTCTCCTATACTCACATAATAACCTCTCCCTTCTAAGTATGACCTGAACCATTTGAGTGCCATCCCAGAAAGCCCGACCCAGTTTTCCAGTCTCTCTAGAAGTATGTTATGATCGACAGTGTCAAAGCAGCACTAAGATCTAGTAGTACCAGCACTGATATTTTGCCAGAATCAGAATTAAAGTGAATATCATTTATTATCTTAATGAGTGCTGTCTCTGTGCTGTGATGCACGGAAACCAGATTGAAAATTATCCAGGAATCCATTTGAGTTTAAGTAGTTGTTCAGCTGATTAAAAACTACCTTTTCAATAATCTTACCTATGAAAGGAAGATTTGATATTGGTCTATAGTTGCTCAACACAGTGTTATCAAGATTGCACTTTTTCAGAAGGGGCTTAACAACTGCAGTTTTCAGGGAGTTTGGAAAAGTCCCAGAAAGAAGTGAGGTGTTTACCACTTCTAAGAGATCTGCTTCTAAACAGTTAAGCACACTTTTGAAAAAAGATGTGGGAAGTGTGTCAAGATAGCAGGTTGACGATTTGAGATGCTGTACTATTTCTTCCAAAATTTTGCTATCAATTGTTTTAAAAACAGACATAGTCACTTCTTTTTGAGATTGCTGTCGAATCTGTGGGACCTCTGTATTACAGGAAGATGTGCCAATCTCCTTCCTGATATTACTGATCTTCTCTGAAAAGAAGGAAGCAAACTCATTGCATTTGCTGTCCGAGAGCATATAATGCTTCAGAAATAATTCTGATATTCTGATTTGTTGCAAACAATTTTTTTTATTATTATTATTAGAATTTTTCAGGTTTCTTTGATAAATAGAGAGTTCAGAAGAACAGCATTTATCTGAAATATGATTTTTTGTGACATTATAAATGTCTTTATTATCACTTTTGATCAATTTAGACCATCCCTGCTAAATAAAAGTATTAATTTCTATAATTTATTTTCCAAAATAAATCAATAAAATAAAATAATAATTATATTGACTCTGAGCTTTTGAATGGTATAGTGTATAATGTTACAAAAGCTTTTTATTTCAGATACATGCTGATCTTTGGATCTTTCTATTCATCAAAGAATCCTGAAAAAATTTACTCAACTGTTTTAAATATGAATAAAAAAATAAAAAAGGTTTCTGTTCTCCTCACTTCTCAAATGATGGCTACGCCTGTCACGAATCCTGTCCGTGCACTCCCTGTTACTCACCACCAGAGGTCACTCGTTCACCACATGGACTCCTGCACCACACTAACGGTTGCACATCACCTAAGACTACATTTCCCATAACCCATTGCACTGATGTCACACAGCTGATCACACTAATCACTAACCACACAGCTGATTGCACTGATCACACTCTATATAAGCCTTGGACTTCCTCTCTGTCATTGCCGAGTATTGTATAGCGTATATCCTAGCGATGGCTACTCTACAGAGCCCACTCAGTCGTTATAGTCTTGCCTTGCCTTGCCTTGCCTTGCCTGTGTTCTAGTATTTTGATACCTGCTCGTGTACCTGGATTATCTCTCTGCCTTGCCCTGTTGGATATTGTTCGCAGATCGCAGACCTACGCTTGCCCTAGGATTACTCTGTCTTGCCAGTTATATACATGTTTGCCAATGTGTGACCCATGCTTGTTTCCGACCATGCCTCCTAATAAAGCCCTGCAAATGGATCCTCATGCCCCCCGTCTCGTAACAACGCCCCTGTTGTTAGGCATATGGCCTATTAGTCTTTTTGGCATTTATGCAATATACTGGAGCCAAAGCTGAAAAAGTAGACCAGAATATTCCACTGCGTTCCTGGAAATGCAATTTGCGTAGCTGTAATTCATAGGCGGGGGCCGTATTTACGAATAATTGGAATTCATTAACATACTCATATTTAACTATCAAATCAGACTTTACGAAGCGTTTGTGAATACGGAAGACAGTTTTCGGGAAGGTCTGCTTTATACGCAAATTACTCAGAATTTACTCATATATTTACGCAAGTTTCATGAATGAGGCCCATTGAACATACACATGACAACAGCATGTCAATCTTCCTATTTATTTTAATTATTCCAAGTCATTTTAGTCACAATCAATCAAACGATCATGTAACTGACTGCATGAGCGTTGCATCATGAATAAATCGCCATCTGAATGAATGAGTTTTATCATTGAGGTGTCATGCAAACATTTTTTTTTTTATTTCATATAGATTTGCACATGAAAATCAATTAATATCTTAATATGGCATGTGAGTTGATGTGATGAAATTCCCGTGATGATAGTGTCTGCATATTAACACCAACATTTTCTCACTGAAATTCAATATGTGTAGAATATGTAGAAATTGTAAGCACTTTAAAATACTCACAGCCTGGTACAGAAGACTCCTTTGTGGTTCTTGCAACCTTAAAATGAAAGCAAAAGAGGCAAACTCTGTTATAAAACAGGTTAGTTTACTGATTATAATTTCTTCTCTAGCAGTGGAAATATTATAAGCTACAGTACTAACCCAAAGTGTTTCAATCAAAGGCTTCTGGCTCGGAGACTCTCTTCAGGTCGTGAGTCAGCATCTAATGTAACTCTTGTTATCCCGGATATTTAAAGATAAATTGGTGACCTCCCAATGAGGCAATCCAGACTGTAAACGCCCTCTGAAGAGACAAGCTCCTGTCCTCTCGTTTCTATCACTTCACCCACAGCAACAAACTTACTGCGTTATTCATTCTGATTGGTTTCATCATTATGTGATGACTGTGGCTCAGTTTGGAAAGTATGAGTGCTAGCTGCTCGATCATTTTATCTTTGTAAGAAAACGTTATTAATATAGCACATTTATATACAGATGACCATGATTTATAACCATAAGAGAAGGTGCAAGAGCGGTGATGCCAACTTAGCAAATTTGTTGTTAAACAAGACTATACTAGCAATCTGGCAGCAAATTTAGCTATTTCTTTATTATTTAACCTTTTAAAAGTGACTAAAAAAGGCACACATTTTCATCTAAATGACAAAAATGGGAAATCTTTGAACGCTAGCCAGCCAAGCAGCACAACCGCCTGGAGAGCTGGAGAAACAATACATACGTCACATGTGAATTATAAAGTTGCTAGTTTCACTTGTTCAATTATATTTTTTTATTTATGATACAGCATGTTGTTAGCTAGCACCTATAATTATTGTTCAGTTAGGTACACTGTAAGAAATAATATGTGAAAAATTTAATTTTAGACACAAAAGTTTATGTGTAATTTAAAACACCTGTGAAAAATCAATACAGATTTCGTAATATTAAAACAATACACTGTGCCTAATTTTTACAGACTTTTTTAAGAGAGTTGGAGATTAACCCAGTACAATGCATAAAACTATTCAGAATGTGTAGTTTTACTAATTAATTAGAAAAAACACACAGAAAATGTGTAACTGTTCAATAATTCAATGTTGTATTTAAAAATACAACATAAAGATGTTGTTTATATTCTTTTACAAATAAAATGTGTATGTAATATTTTTTTACGGGCAACTCTAAGTTTGCATATTTCAAAACATATTTCTCACTGAGATTTGACTAATCTTATTGTGTATTGTTAACAATAATGCCGTCAACAAATCAACCGGCATTTAGCAAATTATCCTGGAAATAAGTTGGTAACACAGTTTTTTTTTTTAGGTGAGATATGGCATATGAAGAAGTATGAAGATCGACAGTTATTCATCCATACACACATTCACACGTATCCTTATCTGGTTACTTATTCAGTTTGTTAAAATCAAAGTAAAGTTAAGTTGATGAGGGATCTTGCCACACAGCACACAAAACATTCAAGTGCATCCCCTGCAAACAAGCCTGCACTGGTTCTTTACGGGCCCACTTAGGGCTAGCCCAAGGGCCCCCAGCGGGCTGCCAATGCAGGGCCTCTGAGAATTAGCTCATTGGCAAAACGTTGGTCCCTTAGCCAGGGGCGGACTTAACCAATAAGCAAGGTAAGCAGCCGCTTAGGGCCCCGGGGAATCATGGGGCCCCATCTGATATTGGCGAAACATATTTTCAGCGTTGAGCAATGTAGCCGTTCACAGACACTTACGCTGATTTCTTGAACGCAGTGACCAGAAGTGTTTAAGTTTGAATCCACTTACCGATCAAAATGACGAGTTTTTTTCAAGTGCTGAGTTCTGCAAGGTCGGAATCATCTCATTATAACAAAGTGCAGATAAGATGTAAATAAGAGATTCATTGTGTAGAGCTTATTAAGGTAACGTCGTGAGACCGCAATGCATAGAAGTGATAGACAGCTATAGTGATTATGAGGGAGCACTCTTTGCACGCATTCTATGCTGTCTGACTGTCTCAGAACAGACATAATAATTATAATAAATATTTTTAAATCTGCATTTTGTTTGCTGCTCACCCAAAAGGACTCATTACTACAAATTGTACATAAGTGTTTGTTTGCATGATAAATGATTGCTTTGGGCATGTTCTGTGAGAAATCACCTTAGGAAAGGAACCCTACCTCATCTGTCTTGCCATAAATACTGTGATATACTTTATAAAATATTTATTTATGTGTTTACTTACTTAATTATGCAAAGCAACATACGTGATTAGTGTGTTACATCGGGTTATATTCCTTTTTACGTGATATAAATGTCGGTTCCCTTGCATGAAAATATTGGTTTAATTAGTTTAAATATAGGCTGTATTGTATTCACATTAAAATGGAATATGTTGTATTAAGATTTTTTTTTCATCAGAAATAAAGAAAATATCATGATATCAATGATTCACTCAGCAGTCCGGACTACCCTCCATAGTCTCCTGAGGTCTGAGCTGAACCAGACAGTTATTGAAGTACAGAGGACGGATTCAATGATGGCAGAGTAGAAGTGTTTCAGCAGCTCCTGTGGCAGGTTGAACTTCTTCAGCTGGAGAAAGAACCTCTGCTGGGCCTTTTACACAATGGAGTCTATGTGATTGTCCCACCTCAATGTCCCCGCCCAGGAACCTGAATGACTCCACTGCAGTCACAGTGCTGTTCATGATGGTAAGTGGGGGGAGAGCGGGGGTTTCTACTCAAGTCCACAATAATCTCCACTGTTTTGAGTGTGTTAAGTTCCAGGTTATTAAGATGCCACCAGACAGCCAGCTCCTTAACCTCCTATCTGTAAGCAGACTCGTCACCGTCCTGAATGAGGCCGATCAAGGCAAGGCAAGGCAAGTTTATTTGTATAGCACATTTCATACACAGCGGTAATTCAAAGTGCTTTACATAAAAAGTGAAATAATCATTCACAGCAATAAAAACAAGGAGTTAAAAATAATAAAACAAGGAATTTTAAAATGATATAGAAATTGATTTAAAATGAAATTTAAAACAGTTAAATTGAATAGGATTATACATAAAATAATGCAGTCAGTTCGGACGTAGCACAGTGCTCATTCAACAAATGCACAGCTAAATAGATGAGTTTTGAGTCTGGATTTAAATGTGGCTAATGTTTTAGCACATCTGATCTCTTCTGGAAGCTGGTTCCAGCTGCGGGCGGCATAATAGCTAAAAGCGGACTCCCCTTGTTTTGTGTGAACCCTTGGTATTTCTAACTGACTCGATCCTAATGATCTGAGTGGTCTGTTAGGTTTATATTCAGTGAGCATATCTGCCATATATTTAGGTCCTAGACCATTGAGTGACTTATAAACGAGTAAAAGTACTTTAAAATCAATCCTAAATGTAACTGGAAGCCAGTGTAAGGACCTGAGGACTGGTGTGATGTGCTCATATTTTCTGGTTCTAGTCAGAATCCTGGCAGCAGCGTTCTGGATGAGCTGCAGCTGTCTAATGGTCTTCTTTGGAAGGAGACCATTACAATAATCCACCCTGCTGGTGATAAAGGCATGAACAAGTTTCTCCAAGTCTTGACTGGAAACAAAACATCTAATTCTTGCAATGTTTTTGAGATGATAGTATGCTGATATTTTTCCAGAATCAGAATTAAAGCGAATATCATTTATTATCTTAATGAGTGCTGTCTCTGTGCTGTGATGCATGCGGAAACCAGATTGAAAATTATCCAGGAATCCATTTGAGTTTAAGTAGTTGTTCAGCTGATTAAAAACTACCTTTTCAATAATCTTACCTATGAAAGGAAGATTTGATATTGGTCTATAGTTGCTCAACATGGTGTTATGCAACTATAGATCAGTGTGGTGTCATCTGCAAACTTCATGAGCTTGACAGAGGGGTCTTTAGATGAGTAGTTGTTGGTGTAGAAAGATAAGAACAGGGGGGAGAACACAGCCCTGATGAGCACCAGTGCTGATCGTATGGGTGCTGGATGCCTGTCTGTCAGGAAGCTGTTAATCCACTGACAGACGGAGGTGGGCATGGAGAGCTGAGTTAGTTTGGGCTGGAGGAGGTCTGGAATGATAGTGTTAAAGGCCGAGCTGAAGTCCACAAACAGGATCTCACACAGGTCCCTGGTCTGTCTAGATGTTGCAGAACATAATGCAGTCCCTTGTTGACTGCATCGTCCACAGACCTGTTTGCTCTGTAGGCTAACTGAAGAGGATCCAGCGAGGGTCCAATGATATCCTTCACGTGGGCCAGCACCAGTTTTTCAAATGAGTTCATGACCACAGATGTTAGAGCCACGGGCTTGTAGTCATTAAGTCCTTTAATTTTGTATTTCTTTAGGATGGGGATGATGGTGGTGCGTTTGAAGCATGAAGGGACTTTGCACAGTTCCAGTGATGTTGAAGATCTTTGTGAATATGGGGGCCAGCTGGTCAGCACAGGATTTCAGACAAACTGGTGTAACACAATCTGGACCTGGTGCTTTTTTCCTTTTCTGCTTCCGGAAGACCTGGTGCACCTCGTCTTCGCTGATCTGAATTGCAGTTGTGGGGTGTTATTTTCAAACCTACAATAGAACTCATTCAGATTGTCTGCCAGTTGGTGATTCTCCACAGTGCTGGGGCATGGTGTTTTGTAGTGGGTTATCTCTTTCAGACCTTTCCACACTGATGCTGATGCTATTACTACTACTAATACCATTTATAAGAAAAGGCTACAACTTAATGTATTGTGTATGACTGTTCATTAGTAGTTTGTGACGACCCTGAGTCTTCTCTGGGTCCTATTGGGTGGAGTGTTGCAGGCTCTGATTAGTCTTTCCCATGTTAATTGTTAATTAGTAGCATATATAAGTGTGTTATCATTTAACTGAGGAGGTGGGGGCACTCTATGGGGATGGTTTGCCAAGAGTGGCTCTGATTACACATATAAGATCTTGTTGATTCGCTAAAGATTTTGTTCCCTTATGCATTTTCTTATATTATGTAGATAAAGTTTTGTTGTTATATTTATTTATTAGATTTTCCTCACTAACCCTAGACTTATGTTTATTCTCATTACTGACTGCTGTTGTTTTAGTTTTAATTTAATAAAACAATTGGCATTGAGATCTTTTGTGGTTTGATCCTTCTTTTATGTTGCAACCTGAAACGAGCGGCTCGTAATAATTAAATAGTTGTTTTCTTGAATCTTAATTAGTAAATTAATAGAAGTTCTTCAGGAGGAATGACAGAATTTGTCATTAATTATTTATTAGCTAACTGTTACTTAACACAGTCATAAAATCATATTACATACTGATTAGTTAACACATTTTAGCCCGTAGTAGTTATCAGTTGTGACTTAAGTTTTAATGAAGAATTACGTATTAGTTATTCAGTAGTTCCTTATTAGTGTAGTAAGAAACAGTATTCTAAAGTGTCACTGATATCTTAATTGCTTTCTGCTTAATAACAATCTGTTTGTAAACATGACAGGTTTAAGGGTTGTTTCAAAGCAGCTTCATTTACTGTGAAGCAACACTGTAGATCAAAATAAGTCAAACCACAGCCTTTTTCCAGTGAAGCAGCAGCTATTGCTCAAGAATATTCTCCTCATCATTTACTGTCAAGAACAAATCACACCCTTTTAATGAGTAACCTAAAAATATATATTTGCTGAAACAAAACTCTTCTAACATGTAAATTTCAGCTTTATTTTCGACATCACTAAGGCCAGAACAGCAGTTCTGCTTAAGTTAGCTTTATTGGCATCCTACACAGCGACTAACTCACTCCACATGCACTGAATAAGCCTTGCTTGCAAATACGTGTAAGGCACATGTACATGAATATAGTTCTGTGTTTAGGGTTCATATAAACAGAATCTAAAATCAGATTGGATTCATTATGATTGGCAAATATCAGTGCATGTAAACATTGCTAGTAATTGTGTGTTCCTGTGGCTCAGTGGTTAGAGCATTGCGTTAGCAGCGCAAAGGTTGTGTGTTCGATTCCCAGGGAACACATGCTGACAAAAAAAAATGTATAGACTGAATGCACTGGAATAATGGTAAGTCGCTTTGGATAAAAGCGTCTGCTAAATGCATAAATGTAAATTGAGGAGCTCAAGCACTCCACCCCTAAATGAATATGTTGTCATTAATCACTTACCCCCGTGTTGTTCCAAACCCGTAAAAGCTTTGTTCGTCTTTGGAACACAATTTAAGATGTTTTGGATGAAAACCTTGAACCTTGTTACGGAAATAATTATAAAGGGAAAATAAAATATTGTTAATGCTTTTATTAGTCATTTTATTGCTGCTGGTTTAACTTCTGATGTTAGTAGTTTAGCTGAACATGAAATAAAAGGAGTGATGATTTATGCCATTCTACTCCGCTTTTTACTTTTACTCCTATTTTTGTTGCACAAGTTCACAAAGCTCTAATAAATTTAGATTGCAAAAAATCAGCAGGGCCGGATAATATAGAGCCATATTTCTAAAAAAATTGCAGCAGATTTCATAGCGAAACCAATTGCTGTTATGTTAAATTTAAGTATAATTCCACATGCATGGAAATCAGCTATGGTTCTGCCTTTGTTAAAAGAGGGTGACCCTTTTGAATGAGATAATTACAGACCTATTTCAGGGTTATCAGTTATTGCGAAGGTATTTGAATCTCTTGTAAATGGCCAAGTAAAACTGTTTTAATGGAAAATATTATTTTAAATGAATTTCAATCAGATTTCCGGTCAGGTCATAGTACTATTACAGCTGTTATGTTGACTATAATTATATTATTACATGCCTAGATAATAAACAGTACTGTGCTGCTCTATTTGTTGATCTCTCTAAAGCATTTGATTCTGTAGATCACAAAATCTTATTGCAGAGACTCAGTTGCTTGGGTTTTAGTAAAATTAGTCTAAATTGGTTCAATAATTATCTGACAGAAAGAATGCAGTGTGTCTCAGTTGAAAATTTCACTTCAACAGAATTAAAAATAAATAAAGGAGTCCCACAGGGATCTATTTTAGCTCCTGTTTTATTTTCACTTTATATAAATTACATAGGTCAAGATGTAAACATGGCTAAAATCCATTTATATGCTGATGACACAATTATTTATTTCAGTTGCACAGTCTATGAATCAAGCCGTAGAGCTGTTACAAGATTCCTTTCGAGCGCTGCAATTTTTATTGATAAAACTGAAATTGGTTTTAAATACAAACAAAACTAAATATATGGTTTTTACTAGTTGTCCTACCAAAATAACGGTTTCACCTCTTCTAACTTTGGAAGGGGACTATATTGAAAGAGTAAAAGTTATAAATACTTGGGCATATGGCTTGATGAATGTTGGGTTTTAATTTTTCATATTGAAAATCGTTTAAAAAAGCTCAGACCTAAATTGGGTTTTCTCTTTCGTATTAAGAAGTACTTTTCTTTTGAAGCAAAAAAAATAATTATCCAAACTTGTTTCCTTTCAGTGTTGGACTATGGTGATGTGGTTTATATGCATGCGAGCTTATCCTTATTAAAAAAGAAGTTAGATAGTGTATATATCATGCTCCAATGCGATTTGTGACAAATTTTTCTTCACGTTCCCATCTCTGTATTTTGTACAAAATGGTTGGTTGGTCCGCCTTATACCAAAGGAGAAAAATACACATGCTACTATTTACTGCCAAGGTATTACTAGGTAAATTGCCAACTAATATTTGTAATCTCTTATCATATTATACTTGTAATTATAACACTAGAATTGTTCAATTACATTGTACTGTTCCTAGAGTATGTTCAGAGTTTGGCAAAACTGCCTTTTCCTCCTATGGTCCTAAGCTATGGAATGAAATGCAGAATGTTTTATGATGTTGGATGATATTTTTTATTCTTTACAATTTTTCTTGTTCTATGCGTCTAATCTGTATGTGAAACTCTCTGTGCTGCCATTTTGGCCAGGACTCCCTCCTGACTCAGTCAGGACTTGAACCAGTGACCTTCTTGCTGATAGGTGACAGTGTTATTGTCACAACCAGAGTATTGACTGATTCTCATTCGGACTCCAATTCCCATAAGCCCACATACCTGGGACTGATTGCACACACACACCTGCTAGTCATTACACTCACTCGATATAAGCACACCACACACACTGATCCTTGCGGAGGCTTGATTTGCCTGATCATCTGAGTGTTTCATCATCGTGGGTTGTTTTTTTCTCTTGTGATCTGGACGGTTTCTCATGATAATTGATAATTATTCAATTATAACAACATTAAGAGTATTTTGCATTTCCAATTAATGTAGGGTTGTTACATTCTTATTTTAGGCCTATTATTAAGTTACTTTTATTATTAAATTAAAATGACAATTAATTTGCCCTGCAATAATTTCCACATTGGCCTAACTGACACGCTGCGAGATGCCAAATCAGATGCCGAATGCTCCGTCATTCCATTTTTACTTTCACTTTCTGCTTATAGTGAATTTACATATTAAGATATTGCGTGCTTGTGTGATATCCATTGGCTCGGCTTCATGGTTTAAAATATACATATTTCCAACATTGCGACATAACCAATTACCCTGCATTGAAAACGTACCGAACCGTGACACTACTGTGTCGTATTGAAACAAATCGTGAATTTTGGGAACCATTACACCCCTAATATATGTATAACACTCTGAAACATGCTGGGTTAAATACAACCCATTGCTGGGTAAAATATGAAATAACCCAGCGATTGGGTTGTTTTGACCCAGTAGTTGGGTTAGTGCCCAGAATGTTGGGTTCCGATAATTATCTGAGCTGCCTGCACATTCCCGTGAACAGTCGTTAACCAGAAACTTCCACAGCAGTTTACAGTTCTGTTAACTGACGAAAATCACACTTTTCATGCACTGATTAGTATGGTAAGTAATAATAATAGTAATAATTATAATAAATATTTTTAAATCTGCATTTTGTTTGCTGCTCACCCAAAAGGACTCAATACTACAAATTGTACATAAGTGTTTGATTCTATGATAAATTATACATTTTAGCCCGTAGTAGTTATCAGTTGTGACTTAAGTTTTAATGAAGAATTACGTATTAGTTATTCAGTAGTTCCTTATTAGTGTAGTAAGAAACAGTATTCTAAAGTGTCACTGATATCTTAATTGCTTTCTGCTTAATAACAATCTGTTTGTAAACATGACAGGTTTAAGGGTTGTTTCAAAGCAGCTTCATTTACTGTGAAGCAACACTGTAGATCAAAATAAGTCAAACCACAGCCTTTTTCCAGTGAAGCAGCAGCTATTGCTCAAGAATATTCTCCTCATCATTTACTGTCAAGAACAAATCACACCCTTTTAATGAGTAACCTAAAAATATATATTTGCTGAAACAAAACTCTTCTAACATGTACATTTCAGCTTAATTTTCGACATCACTAAGGCCAGAACAGCAGTTCTGCTTAAGTTAGCTTTATTGGCATCCTACACAGCGACCAACTCACTCCGCATACACTGAATAAGCCTTGCTTGCAAATACATGTAAGGCACATATACATGAATATAGTGCAGTGTTAGGGTTCATATAAACAGAATCTGAAATCAGAATGGATTCATTATGATTGGCGAATATTAGTGCATGTAAACATTGCTAGTAATCCGGGAGCTCAAGCACTCTATTCAAGCTCTTAATTACAGGGTTACTCTACCCCAAAATGAAAATGTTGTCATTAATCACTTACCCCTCATGCTGTTCCAAACCCATAAAAGCTTTGTTTGTTTTCGGAACACAATTTAAGATATTTTGGATGAAAACCGGGAGGCTTGTGACTGTCCAATTGACTTCCGAACAGAAAAGGCCCAGAAAAGTATGAAAGATGTCGATAACAGTATTGATAAGTACCAGTATCAATAAGCAGAATCGGTATCGAGATCAATAAAATGTAAACGATACCCATCCCTAGACACAAATATTTTTGATAGCAATTACATTTTACAATTCTCTATTTCAATTTAAATTATTATAATTATAATTCAGTTATTATTGTCTGTACAATTGTCTTATTGTCTGTAACATTATTACAGACAAGTGACAGCCAGTAAATAAGAACAAATAAACTATATACAGTATCTCACAGAAGTGAGTACACCCCTCACATTTTTGTAAATATTTATTATACCTTTTCATGTGACAACACTGAAGAAATGACACTCTTCTACAATGTGAAGAAGTGAGTGTACAGCTTGTATAACAGTGTAAATTTGATGTCTCCTAAAAATAACTCAACACACAGCCATTAATGTCTAAACCGCTGGCCACAAAAGTGAGCACACGCCTAAGTGAAAATGTCCAAATTGGGCCCAAAGTGTCAATATTTTCTGTGGCCACCATTATTTTCCAGCACTGCCTTAACACTCTTGGGCATGGAGTTGCCGCCACACACGCTTGACACCATCTGAACCAAATACGTGTATCTTGGTCTCATCAGACCACAGGACATGGTTCCAGTAATCCATGTGCTTAGTCTGCTTGTCTTCAGCAAACTGTTTGCAGGCTTTCTTGTGCATCATCTTTAGAAGATTTGATGCAGTGTGCGGTGTATGGTCTGAACACTGACAGGCTGACCCCCCTCCACTTCAACCTCTGCAGCAATGCAGACTGTGTCCAAAGTGTCAATATTTTATAGGGGCAGCATTGTTATCTAGCACTGCCTTAATCCTCCTGGGCATGGAATTCACCAGAGCTGCACAGGTTGTTGCTGGCATCCTCTTCCACTCCTCCATAATGACATAACCTGGCTACTGGATGTTAGACACGTGGTGCTTCTCAACCTTCTGCTTGAGGATGCCCCACATGTGCTCAATAGGGTTCAGGTCTGGAGACATACTTGGCCACTCCATCACCTTCACCTTCAGCAGCAAGGCAGTTGTCATCTTGGCGGTGTGTTTGGGGTGGTTATGTTGGTAAACCATTTCTGAAGGGAGGGAATCATATTCTGCTTCAGAATGTCTTAGTACATGTTGGAATCCATGTTTCCCTCAATGAACCGCAGCTCCCCAGTACTAGCAATAGTCATACAGCCCCAGACCACGATGCTTGACTGTAGGCAAGGCAGAATTTTCTTGGCACTCCTCACCAGGGCGTCGCCACACTTGCTGGACACCACCTGAGTCAAACAAATTTACCTTAGACTCATCAGACCACAGGACATAGTTCCAGTAATTCATGCTCTTGGCCAGGTTGTCTTCAGCAAACTGTTTTCAGGCTTTTTTGTGAGCCAGCTACAGAAGAGGCTTCCTTCTGGGACGACGGCCATGCAAACCGTCTTGTTGCAGTGTGTGGCGTATGGTCTGAGCACTGTCGAGCTGACCTTTCACTTCTGCAACCTCTAAAGCAATGCTGGCAGCACTCAGGCGTCTGTTTCTTTGAAGCCAGCTTCTGCACCTGACACACAGCACAAAGACTAATCATCTTTGATCGACCCTTGCGAGGTCTGTTCCGAGTGGAACCCATCCTGGAAAACCTCTGTACGACACTGGCCACTGTAACTCAGTTCCAGGCTGTTACTGAACTTCTTATAGCCTAGCCATCTTTGTGGAGAGCAACCAAATAACTCTGAAATCCTCAGAGAGAGCTTTGCCATGAGGTGCAATGTTGAACATCCAGTGGTGAGTATGAGAACTGTACTCAAATAACCAAATTTGAACTGCTCTAAAACAAGATACACGAATATGTATGATCCTGTCAAGCTAACAAAACATGAACGTGATGAATAGGACATGTGGCGTTGCATGGATAAACAATGTATAGCTGTTATCACTTAGGGTGTACTCAGTTTTGTAGCTAGCTTTTTTGACAATAATGGCTATATGTTGAGTTATTTTCAGAGGTCAGTAAATATTTACTGCTATACAAGCTGCACATTGACTACTCTAAAATATATTAGTTTCAATTCTATAATATTCAGAAGTTTAATTTCTATAGTATTGTCCCTTAAAAAATATATACTAAATGTATTGCCGAAATGTGAGGGGTGTACTCACTTTTGAGAGATGCTGTATATATATAATCATCATCATCAACTTTCTATTAGCTTTGACAAATATATCTGCATGTATTGTATATTTAATCCAAGGGCATGTTTTACCTTTATAGAGGGCATTTTCCCCCTAACCTGATTAATACTTAATCTTTTATTTAAATAATAATGTGATTATTGTTATGTATACGTTATCAAATTAAATAATTTACACTGAAAAAATAAACTGCATTGAATAATGTTATGAGATTGTTTTAAATATTTGTTGATTATACAAACAAGAACTGATGGTAGAAATTATACTTTTAAGCTAAATTAAAACACAAGTAGGTGCCAGTAGTGAGCGTTTAATGAGTGAGTCACTGAGTTCTTCATTTAAGCGATTCGTTCAAATGGCTGATTCATCAGGGCCTGTGTTCACAAAACATTTTATTTTACAACTAAGAGTTCTCCTAAGTAGCAGTAGATGTTTTTAGCAAATCATTTTTTATTAAAACCTATTCACAAAACTGCTGAGACAAACTTTTACTAAGGAATAGAGAGGAGTCTTAAGCTAAGAGTAAGGGGGCGGGGTTTACCTCGTTGCTATGGATGATGTCAGCATGCTTATTAACTATGCACACAGTGATTGGCTGAGAGGGGAAGGGTCAGAGATTAATTCCTAGAAATATTGTAGAGTATGATATTATGTTGCCATGTCCAAATAAAGGTTTAAAAATAATGTTAATTGCCACATTCAAATAAAGATTTTAAAATGCAGGCTAAGTGCACTTATTATATGCTAAGTATATGTACTGCTAAATGTCAGCCTCTTGCATGTATGCTTCTCATAGCGGATATTGGTCTTAGTGACTTAGGAGTCCTCTTCCTAACGTTTCACAGATTTAGGATCTAGTTTTAGCGCTAAAATGCTTTGTGAAATACTCCTTTAAAGCAAAAATTTAGGAGTCCTAAATTTAGGGCTGACACGCCCAATATTTCAAAGATTTTGTCCTAAATCGGTAAGAGCTACTTTTAGCCCAGATGTTTATGCATCGGTTAACTCAACCGATATAGTGCTGTGAGATGCGCTGTGGTTTCACCTAAAATGTAAGTAACCTTATATCATTGTACTTGTTTATTAAACTATTAAACAGTTGTAATAATGAACAATTTGTGTGATGTTGCCTAACTAACTGTATTTTAAATATTAAAACTTTTCATTTTGAATTTTACCTCAGCATACTGACTTTTCTTGTGTTGCTTGTTTTGATTTCTCCTGGAGAGGCAGTGTGAACCTCGCCTCAGCAGCGCAACTTTATACCATACCATACATTCTGTATAATTGAGTATGTAACGAATAAAAAAAAAACTTGAACCTTGAACCTTGACCTTGAACCTACATCCAGTGCTTAATTTGTCAATTTCGAGGTTCCAAAGCAGAGCGGGGTGATGGATCCGGCACGTGATTTGAGAAGAGAGAGGTAACAGAGCATTCAGCCGATCACATTGGTGGGCAGCGTGCATCAGTTGCTTTTATTAGGGTTCATACATGGAAAACCTAAAAAAGCCATGACATTTTGAAACTTGAAATTTTGAAATAGTTTTACTCATCTGTAAGGCCCGGCTCGATCGACCCAATGACGGCAGTCGTTCAGCGGGTGAAGGCCTTTTGCATATTACTGTCTTTCCTTTTTCACAACACAACAAGATTAAATGGAACACTTTTTCTTATATATTTTATCTCGTTATTTCATCTGACTCCATAAATGAAAAGGTTTTAATGATATCTGTGCATCATTAAAATATGAACGAATGATTGATTATTCTTTTCAGCTCTTTTTAATACTTTACCCACTCAGATGTAGGGAAACTATATCGCTTAGAGGCCCTGTTTTTCACAGGTCTCACGGACACAATCTCGTCAGGCCCGGTCATCAATCAGAGGTAAATTATGGTTATGTATCTAAGATTTGCCGTTAATTCACACGTACACAATCAGAGACATCGAATAACCCCTTGGAGCCCCTCAGAACTTTAGTTCAATCGTTTACTTCAGTAAAGGTTTCTTGGTCACTATTAAATATGTTAGCAGATCAATGTACCACACTTGTAATAGCTTTGGATTGGTCAAGTACTTGTTTAAAGTAACATTAAATCAAAAGTCAGAGGTATAGGCGTACCTGAGTTTAGTCTGACCAGACGGCATTCGCCGTCCCTAAACGGAATTATTTACCCGCCTCTGCATCCAAGTAGACTTGAAATGATGCCGGATATTAGCCATCGCTAAAACTGACGCAGGCTTGCGGAAATATACGAATCCACTAATCTATTAGGGAGAAATCAATCTTAGAGGCAGTCAGAATAGAATCAAACGTTACAATTTATTGACCAGGTAATCGAAGCAATAATTCAAAACTCCAATGTTACAAGAATAGAATCATCAGTTAACCATAACATAACAATAATTCAGGAATTAAAGAATTTGTAGAAATGACTACCTGGCAATGAAAATTACACACAGCGATTGTGTGGGCAGTCAACCTACAGACTCCTAGAACTTTGTGTCACGTTTCCTTATAAACCCAGATAATTCAATAAGCCCACCAAATGGTGGTATTTTGTTATTATAATTAGATTTTAGAATTTGCAACCAAATGGCTTCTTGGTATCCTGTGGCAGAAAATACTTATTTACATACAGGAGGTGGTTTGAATAGAAGATCAGGGGGAGGGCACACCTTTAAGTTGTACACTACACTTCTCATACTTTAGAACTTATTTTAGCTTTTCATTATGATTGGGAGAATGAGACCATTTTACCAGGCGCACTGAGACATTTCAAATGATATCAAACATGTATAGTTACTTTTTTTGTACATACATTACATTGCATGGGTTTTCAGTGAGTTCTAGGTGAGGAGGAGAGGGGGGAAGAAAAGGGGGAGCAAGGGAAGATGATGAGACCTGGGGGGGGGGCAGACATACTGGCACCAGGCTTACAGTTCCTCCCTTTGGCACTGTTTTGGGCCACTCACAGGGTTTCCTGCAGTGTCACTTCAGTCGTTGTAAGGTGGGCAGTTTTAAGGGGCTGAGGGTTAGGATAGTGTTGGTGGATGCTTTTACTGATCTGATGAGGTGTCGGAAATAGCAACATTGGAATAGCGTGAAGGAGAAGATGAGTGCGCTTCCAACTGCGCAACCTCAAGTACCCAGTCCCACCAGGTATATGCAGTCTGTGCCGATCGGGTAGATGAGCTAGACAGAATCTGTGCAGTCTTCGCGCCAAGTTTGTCTCCACTTGCGCTTGAGAAAGGTGGTACTCTGTTTGGAGGATGACGTTCTGTACCAGGTCCATCGTGTCGACCAAGGCTTGTGTTCCGTGTTCAAAAGGTGTCGTCCCACCATGGGGAGACCTCTGCCCTTTGGCATCCTTCCGAGGATGTCGATCTGGCCCATAGAAAAGTCCTCTGTCACTTCCAATATGAGTGATCAGCAGGACAGGTCAGTCCTCCATATGTGAACGAATTCATCTCACTGATGACACACCACTGTGTATGAGACACCTGAATAGCATTTGAATGGCCATGCAAAGATTCAACATTTATGAGTTTGCTATCATTGGGAGAGAAAGGTTGTAATGTGTTACATGTACAGACAACATAATTGTGAGTTTCATGACAACAAGTGCGGCTGGTAAATAAGGTCTCAGTACCCTTCAACGTCATATATCCAGTGAGGTGATCCCATTTAATTACCTGATCTTTAACTACCACGCCAATGGATCGAATATTAGTGGAATTTGGATAAACTTGATCTGGGTGGATTAAAGGAAAAGTGACAAAAAATCCAATGCAACCAATACATTCGTTTCCAGTATACATCATAATTGTGGATAATAATTCTGAATACTTCACATTTTTCATTTTTTCCGAAGAGAACCATCTATGTAAATCTAAAACCTCAATTAAATCGTTCAAAACATGTCTCGGGGTCTTGTGAAGACGAAGATCTAAAATTTCCTGTCTTGTTGCAGTGAATAAATCTTGTGCATATGATCTGCAGGCTAAGTCACGTTCGATGGTACGGGTCTGATTGAACAATGTGTGGCTGATCGTTAGAAGCGCCTGCGCCTCGGAACGAACCGCTTTGATAATATTATCATTGCTATTGGTGATGTGTTGGAAACCAGTGGCCATCTGATCTGTCAACCATGTGGAGAATTGAGATTGTTTGGTTATTTTATAAGTGTTGGCTGCTGAATTAATTGATCCGAACAGGCCGGCTATACTGCTGAGCAGGTCTCGTTTTGAGCGAGCAGGTGGAATTTGGACGGCAAGTCTGTCTTTGTAATCAGAAATTAAATCATCGATTCGTGACTGTAGCCATGCATACGACTCATCATTAGTATTACAATGTTTTGTATAGGCAGAGAGTATGTTGGAAATGTTATAAGTTACATGTGTCATTACCAAATTTACATCATGTAATAAAGTCTTGTTGATGTTTCCTCTAATCAGTCCACCAGGAGGAATTGAGTGCAATTCTGGACACTTTTTGGGTTTAGTGTATCCACAGGTGGTCAAATTAAAACAGTACTTAACAGTCCATGAACAGTTGTGTGGATTGGTGAAATTGTCTATGCTATCACGAACATTCCCGACACAATACATTCCTTCCTTTCGGTTGGTCCAGACAAAAGTTTTTGGTTTTGGCTCGTTAGGTGTGTACGACGTGAGATCGTACATTAGCTCGGTGAATCTTATATGTGTGTCATTATGTGTTTCTGTATGTGTGCACCTATATGTTGCAGGTTCCAAATTTTAACATAGTAGCACAATTTTGGGTCTATGCCATTGTTTTGTTTTCGTGTAGTGTGTACATGTTACCTATTGTGTCACCTGGATCTATTTTAAGTTGATACCAGGCAGTGAGGTTGTGCATGAATTTTGGTGCTCGAGTGTGTCCTGAAATGTTTCTTGTAGGTGGGTGGGTGTTACCTGAACTACAACAAATTTGTGGTGTGCAATTTGGATCCGGTACTAATCCGGGAGGCCATGTAACTGTCTCTTTTGGTGCGACTGTGATTTTTGTGTGGATGGCCTTGAGTATTTCCACACCCACCTCCCACATTTCAGGTTGGGTGTGAGTGAAATCCTTTGGCCCAGTCTGATGCACGTGGGCCCAGACACTTTCCTTTCATCTGGCCTCCATGGGATCGCTGCAGTTGACCTGGAAGGCAAGAGGAGAAGACAGTGACAGTTATTTATTTATTCTGAGTACTTTTGAATGATTTGCACTGAGACATGTGGTACCATCACAGCTTCCCTTTCACAGTTGTGTCCACACAGCTGTTGCATATAGCTTTAACTTCATATGGGCCATGCCATCGGGGTGTGAATGCACCTTGCTTCACAAAAACGTGTACCATTACCATGTCTCCTTCTGAGAATTTCACCTCAGAGGTTGGGTTGAATTGTGTATCATTCGTTAAGTCTGATTGCTGTTGTTTCAGAGCAGCGTGCATGTAGCACTTCCAGCCTCTCTCGTAATTGCTTGAGCACAGACTGTTGAGTTGCAACCACGAGGGGCCCCAGGTCTGCTGGGGCAATTTCTGGGTCTATGGGCAGCTTCATGACTCTTCCAGTCATGAGTTCGAATGGACTGATACCTGTGGCTTTTGAAGGAGTTGCCCACAGTATTGTTAGGACTGTGGTTAGGGCATCAATCCATTGTTTTTTGTGTTGTGCTACCTGTGTCGATATGCTTTCTTTTATTGTGCGGTTGGCACGTTCCACCATGCCTGAGCTTTGCGGTCGATACGGTATGTGAAACCTTTGTTTGATGTTCAGCATCTGGCATATTTGTTTCATCACCTGACCTGTGAAGTGTGTGCCCTGGTCAGATTCAATTTGGATTGGTGCTCCCCAGAGTGGGAGGATTTGGTTCGCTACTACTCGTGCCACTGTGTTTGCACTGTTATTGTGGGTGGGAATCGCTTCGACCCATTTGGAAAATTTGTCAATTATCACAAGGCAATAACGATACCCCCCTTTGGCACTAGGTAGTGGGCCTATGAAATCCAATTGGAGTAACTCCCAAGGTCCCTTGGGTGGCTCTGGTCTACACAGTTTTGTACGGCCAGGCTTGCCTTGGTTAATGGTGGCACATACGATGCATGTGTCACACCATCTTTGAATGTCTGATGCCATTTGTGGCCACCAGAAGTTCTTTTGGATCAGCTGTTGTGTTTTTGGAGCTGATACGTGTGCATAATCGTGGTACAACTTTATCACTGGTTTCTGGAGGGCTTTTGGAACAATGTATTTATCGTCTCTTAAAATCATGCCTTCAGTGACCTTGACTAGTTGGTCCTGCTGCAGGTGCGGTGTCAGCTCTCCATCAGAACTCCACAGTTCTTGATGGTACTGTTTCAAGTCAATAGGAATAGTTTGAATCGCACTCACGGCAGGAACAACCAGTCTGTCAGGCTTCCATTCATCTCCCTTTTGTGCTGCTAATTTGGCTAATTGATCTGCGATGTTGTTGTTTTTCTCGTTTTCATCTGGATTTTTGATGATGTGCGCATGCACTTTAACGACGGAGAGTGAGGAATCGCGTGCTCTAATCTCCTGCCAAATCGAAGTTATGATGTTAAAATGTTTGATCGGCGTTCCGGCAGATGTGAGGAATTTTATTGTTGTGATTTCATCATCCGCATTTGTCATGGTTTTTAACACTGTGATTTTAACTGCTTTCTTTGGCGAGTCGTTTGATTTTGTTCGAGTCTTTATCGGGCTTCGCAGGCTCGGCTTTTCTGGCCACAGGCTCACAAGAGCTCGGTTACGAGTTTCTCTCTGTGGCCTAATGTTACACGCTAACGCAGTATCATCATCTTCGCTTTCAGTTTGAGTCTCTAACTCGGTTTCATCCAGTGCTGCTTGTTTAACTGCTGCAACTGGAAAACCTGTTTTATTGCAACAATCTTCGAGCGCAGATATGTAATTACTATGTAATTAGTTTCCCTTGAATGTGATCAACTTTTGTGGCCATTTCTTCGCGTTGTCTAGCCCACCCCTGTTGCTCGTATGCAAACACTTCGACTTGTTTTCTTAACTTTTGTAATTCGTCAGATCGCACTCTTTCGATTTCTTTGATATTTGTTATTGTTTTTTCGTTCTTGTAAGGACGAGTTTTTGTAAATTGCAGTCCTAATATCTCCATTATCTCCTCATCTACTCTGCTGCTGTGCTTTCCCTGAAAAGACATGTTGTTTCTCGTCTAATTCTTATCACCACCGGGTTTTTCGGTTCCGGTCTCAAAAGTGGGTATTCCGACCCGTACTACAAATGTGTCTATATAGTGTAAACAATATTTCCCTCAACTTCTAAAGTTGAGGGAAGACTTCATTTCCGGCTTTGCTACCATTCGGACGCTCTTGCTATTGCTCTGCGCTTTGCTCCCTATTTTTGTTCTTTTCTCAGATCTTTCTAAGATTTTACTTCAGCAGATCAGCACAGTGCTCAAACAACACATTTTTGGAAAAAGAGGACTTTTGCCTCCCACTGCCAGCAGTTTACATTCGGAGACCGATAAATACAGCTGTCTACATTCAAACAGATGAGAGAAATGCCTACTTGCTGCACGAACTGCCACAAACTTCTACAAAGGATTGTGGTTCTTGAAACAAAGTTATTTGCTGGACTTCCAAAACAGACGGAACATACAGCAGGCGGTCACCACGGACCCCTCAGCATACAGCCGGTGAGTCCTGTGAATCTAGTGAATCTCAACAGTTTATACCAAGTGTAGAGGAACAAGCCGAAACTGATCGACGGACTAATCGATGGCACAAACAGGGAGCGAGACCCAAAGGCTCTCGAGACACCAGATTGTCACAAGTATCTCGTATTGCTGCTGTAGCATCCTCTACCCCAGATACGGCTATGACAAGACTTGTAAGCACTGGTATTCTACAACCCCCTATACATCTTGAGAACAGATTTGAAGCATTGATGAATGTGGATGAGGAATCCCAAAATATGACAAAACTCGGATCGAATCAGCCAGCAGCTAACATTGCTACTAACAGGCGCTCAAGGTCGAGCAGACAGCGGCATTCAGCTCAGAGCGCAGCCGAGCACAGGACTCTGATAGTGGGCGACTCTATTATTAGAAACGTCAGAACCAGGACTGCTACTACCTGCTGCTTTCCTCAAGCAACCGTTTCTGGCGTGAACAAGGAACTTCGGAGCATTGTGATGAAGCACAAGACTGCAAATCGAGTCATCATCCATGTGGGGAAGAATGGTATTCGGATAGGACAGTCAGAACTGCTTAAGCAAGATTTCAGTGAACTCTTTGAAACACTTCAAAGACTTGAAGTTCAGTCGTTCATCAGTGGACCACTCCCAGCAAGGGAACTAACATGTTTCACGGTTGCTTGGGCTGAATACATGGCTATAAAGAACCTGCAGTACAAAAGGAGTCAACTTCATCGACAACTTCAATATTTTCTGGGGCACAGACAATTGTTTAAACTGGATGGCCTCCACCCAAACAAACTTGGTGCAAGAGTGCTAAAAGACAATTTCTATTTCTCCCTCCGTCATCCTTCAGTGGTGTGTGCCAATCCACTCATACACTCACCTGGACAGAATATGAGTGACCACAGGACTTCATATCAGCTTCCGAGTCATTATGTGGTTGAAGAATCCCACAAGGATACTGATAACGCCACACAGCCAAAACAAGCACTGCTCATGGACATCCCGGCTGAGCCCTGCCCACAGAGCTCATCACATGCAGACTGTGACGTATCACAACAGCTCCAAGACTCAGCACCCAAGGACGACTTTCTGGGAAACAGCCTGGGAAGCCAGGACAACACATCACAGTCACCGGAAACACCAGAGCTAGAGCCTCGCTCACCAGACACACTATCCCTCTCTCCACCTGGACAGAATATGCCCCTCACCAGACACACTATCCCTCTCTCCAGCATCTCCACTTCTAAGCTTTTCACAGAAAATGGAGGAATTGGTGTATGCTGGGACCAAACTCTCTGCAAGTCCCCAGATATCAACTAAAAAACGGCGGGCCCCCCAACCACCAAAGACTGCAGGCTCAGCTCTCCGACCGCTGCCACAACGCAAGGGCCCAAACCCTCCTCCATCTGCTGTAGGTGAACCAAAAACAACTGATAACAGCTCTCAGTGATATGTGTCGGGTACCCGCTATACTAGCAGCAACATTCACAAACGTTTACAAAACAAGCGGAACCCAGTGTGCCTGTAGCCTTCTCTCTCTGTTTTATCACGTGATAGAAGGTCTAAGGCCTTCAAAAGGCGTCTGACTGACCCATCTAATCTGCGGCCTGTTATGCATCAGTCTAAGATTGCTGTAGAGACAAAATGTAATTCCATCAAGTTAGCATTTTTAAACACTCGCTCACTAAAAAATAAATCATTTGTGATCAATGATTTAATAACCACAAACAACTTGGATTTTATGTTTCTAATTGAAACATGGCTAGAAGACAACTACAGTGCAACAGTCCTCACTGAAACAGCCCCTCCTAACTTTAATTTTATAAGTGTCTGCAGGACTGTTAGGAGAGGTGGAGGTGTAGCTGCTCTGTTTAAAGATGTTTATCAATGCAAGCAAGTGCCATTTGGTCAGTACTTGTCTTTTGAATATCGAGGTATTTTGCTGAAAGGTGCCCCACGCATTCTGTTTATTATCATTTACAGGCCTCCAAAATACTCTCCAGCCTTTGTTGAAGAGTTCACAGAACTGTTATCAATGATTTCCTCAGAGTTTGACTGTTTTGCTATTGCAGGGGATTTTAATATTCACATAGACAATACTGAAATCAAAACTACAAAAGAAATTGTAACTGTTTTAAACACTTTTGACCTGATTCAGCATGTGCACGGACCCACACACAATCGTGGACACACTCTAGATTTACTCATAAGTAGAGGTCTAAACATTTCATCCATTGTCATTAAGGATGTAGCTCTGTCTGATCACTTCTGTATTTTCTTTGATATATTGATCTCTGTCACCACTGAATCTAGATATGTCTCTGTCAGAAAGAGATGCATTAATGAGAACACTAGTGTGCTATTTATGAAGGCAATATCTTTAACACCGAGCATTTCTGCAGACTCTGTTGATCTTCTCCTGGATTCATTTGACTCAAAAGTTAAGAATGTTATTGATGATATTGCACCGATAAAGGTCAGCAAGAAGAATGGCAGACAAAAATCATTTTGGAGAAAATCAACAGCAGTTCAGAATATGAAAAGACAATGCAGAAAAGCTGAGCGGATGTGGCGGAAGACGAAACTAGAAATACACTATAGCATCTATAAAGACAGCCTTCATGCTTTCAATTTGGAACTAGCCACAGCTAGACAGACCTTCTTCTCAAACCTTATAAACAGTAACTTAAACAACACTGCACTCTTTTGCTACTGTTGAGAGACTGACAAACCCCCCAAGTCAGATTCCCAGTGAAATGCTCTCTGACAGCAAATGCAATGAGTTTGCTTCCTTATTTTCAGAGAAGCTCAGTAATATCAGGAAGGAGATTGGCACATCTTCCTGTAATACAGAGGTCCCACAGATTCGACAGCAATCTCAAAAAGAAGTGACTATGTCTGTTTTTAAAACAATTGATAGCAAAATTTTGGAAGAAATAGTACAGCATCTTAAATCGTCAACCTGCTATCTTGATACACTTCCCACATCTTTTTTCAAAAGTGTGCTTAACTGTTTAGAAGCAGATCTCTTAGAAGTGGTAAACACCTCACTTCTTTCTGGGACTTTTCCAAACTCCCTGAAAACTGCAGTTGTTAAGTAGTATTAGTAGCCCTTTATTGTCACTAGTACAAGTACCAGCGAAATTAGCCATCAACCTGTCCACACATACACAACATACATATGACAACGGGGTAGACAGAACAGGAGACAGGGTATTTAGAAAAATACAGCTTTTACATGAGGAGAGAGAGGAGGAAAAAAAATAAAAAAATTTAACCCCCAGACTATGCTCCATTTGGAGAAAGTCCTGCAACCATTTATTCAATATAACAAGTAGGCTATATGGGCAATGCCGCAAGCTGCAAGCCGACTCCAAACAGGGCCTCTCAGTGCCACTACCCGTTTGAGGTGAGAACACAGGAGGAAACCGGTTCGACATGCAGGCTATAGCGTGCTATAGTGGCAAAATGCAGCAGCTAGAGTTCTTACTAGAACCAGGAAGTATGACCACATTAGTCCGGTTATGTCAACACTGCACTGACTCCCTATTAAACCGAGATAGATTTTAAAATATTGTTAATTACTTATAAAGCCCTGAATAGCTTAGCTCCTCTGATCACATTATAGTCCTCCACGTGTCAGGGTTGAAGGAATGGATGAGGCGAGGACCCAAATGCAGGAGGTTAAACAAGTACTTTTAATAACAAAGATAAACAAAACAAACAAAAACTACCCCGTAGGGGAAAAGCAGACTGGCAGACTGGCCGACTGGCTGGACTGGACAAGGCAGGACTGGACAAGGCAGGACATAGACAACCCAACATATGGTAACGAACCCACACAGAACTGCAAACACAAGGAGATTATAAAGGGAGCAAATGATGAGGGTAATGAGGGAAAGCAGCTGGGGAAAATTAATCAATAAACAGGTAACAAGATGGGTGGGGTCAAGACAAATTGACATGAGAGCACGTGGCACACAGAAAACTAGGACAGAAGTCACGTACTCACACAAAACAGAAACACAAGCACATGGCCAGCAAACAAATCACCAGCCATGTGCAAAACAGGACATGAACACGCAGCTAATGAGAAAACTCATAAGCCACGTGTTCACACAAGACATGACAACATGAAAGCACGCAGCCAATGAATATACAAGCTGCGTGCCACACAGCACAAGATATAACATAAATGCACGCAGCCGATAGAAACACGAACTGCGTGCAACATCAAAACATCGTGGACAAGAGTGCGCGTGCCGAGCGAACTCGAGACCGCGACTCACACGCGATGACAGAAACTGGAGCGCGAGTGTCCGAACCCGTCACACGTGACCGAAACTCAAGACATGAGTGCGGGATCCAAACATCACGCCCAACATGAAACAAGGCACGCAGACGAGAGAGCGCGACTCGAGCACACTGAAGCCGCTACTCACATGAAAACGCGGACATGATGGGAGTATCAGGGCTCTGTCACAAAACCATGAATAACACTAGACCGAAGTGACAGAACCCTGACACCACGTCCGCTACGATCTCAAAACTCTGGCCATTTGATAATACCTAGAATATCAAAATCAACTGCCGGTGGCAGATCCTTTTTCTATTTAGCACCCAAACTCTGGAACAATCTTCCTAACACTGTTCGGGAGGCAGACACACTCTGTCAGTTTAAATCTAGATTAAAGTCCCATCTATTTAACCTGGTGTACACTTAACACACTAATACACTTCTAATATTCAAATCCGTTAAAGGATTATTAGGCTGCATTAATTAGGTCAACCGGAACCAACACTTCCCATAAAACACGATGTACTTGTTACATCGTAAGAAGAATGACATCTACACTAATATTAGTCTTTTTCTTTCTTATTCCGAGGTCACCGTAGCCACCCGATCCGGTCCTTATCCAGCCCAGATGATCACTGCAGTCAACAGATCCAGTCCGTATCCAGGTCAGATGGTGGATCATCACCTAGAGACCACCTTTACAGCTCTGAATGTCAGTGGCGACCAGGGCACCTAGATAAGCCCCAGTGACAAATCCCCAGTGAGGACCTCGTCACCCAGACATCCATCGGGAAAAGACCACTGGAACCAGTGGAGCCCTTACACCCTGTCTTTGCTGCAGTTGGAACAAACTACTGGTTCGTCTGGCCAGAGGAACTGCCCCGACTGATCCTGGTTTCTCCGTTCTGTCACCGATGGAGTTTTGGTTCCTTGTCGTTGTCGCCTCTGGTTTGCTTAGTTGGGGACACTTCATTTCCAGCGATATCACAGACTTGATTGCACAGATACTATTTAAACTGAACTGAGCTGGACAATGACATCATTGAATTAAATAATGAAATCCCTTTAACTGAAAAATGTTCCTATTTTGATATTGTGCAGTTGCTTTGACACAATTTGTATTGTTAAAAGCGCTATATAAATAAAGGTGACCTGACTTGACTTGACTATATAACCTAGCGAATGTATTGGGAGTCGTCCCAACTCGCAGCTCTACAGATGTCTCCTGGCGAGGCACCATGAGCCAGCGCCCAGGACGATAGGACACCCCTAGTGGAGTGAGCACGCAACCTGAGCAAGCAGGGCACACCTTGTGCTTCATAGGCCAAGGTGATGGCATTCACTATCCAGTGGGTCATCCCCTTCTTGGAGACAGCCTTCCCCTTCTGCCGTCCTCTGTAACAGACATGGAGCTTTTATGAGGCCCTAAAGCTTTGAGTTTATCCACGTACTGTCGAAGTGCACATACAGGACAGATCAAAGCTAGGGCTGGGTCTGCCTCCTCCAGGGGCAGCGCTTGCAGGTTCACTACCTGGTCCTGAAGGGAGTGGTAGAAACCTTGGGCACATAGCCGGGCCGGGATATCAGTGTTACACTGGAGACAGCCGGCCCAAACTCAAGGCACGATTCGTCGACCGAAAATGCCTGCAGGTCCCCCACCCTCTTGATCGAGGCCTATGAAGTCAGGAATAGGGTTTTCAAAGAGAGAAACTTCAACTCGACTGACTGCAAAGGCTCAAAGGGGGGCAGTTTGTAGGGCTCTTAGCACCAATACTAAATCCCAAGAGAGTAGGGAGGAAGGCTTAGGCGGATTTAACCTCCTGGCCCCCCTAAGAAACCTGACAACCAGATCGTGCTTTCCTACCAATGTACCCTCTATGGGGTCATGGTGAGTGGAATAGCCTTCACTCCAACCCTTGCTGCAGGAAGGACAGCACGGCTCTGTTCGAACATCTCCGGGGGTCCTCACGGTGAGAGGAACACCATTCAACGAACAGGTTCCACTTCAACGCATAGGTCCGTCTGGACGGTGCTCGGGGTGAAGTGATAGTGAGAGCCACCTCATGGGGTAGGTCCCCTAAAACCTCCACAGAGGGTGCCCCGTCTCTGAGAAAGTAGATCCAGAGAGGGGCTGTCGCAAAGAGCATGAGTTCCGGGAACCAGTTCCTGCTGGGCCAATATGGAGCCACTAACAGGACCTGCTCCTCGTCCTACCTGATCTTGCACAGCGTCTGTGCTAGTAGGCTCCCTGGGGGAATGCACATTTGTGCAAGCCCTAGGACCAGCTGTGTGCCAGTGCATCTGTGCCGAGCGTTGCCTCGGATAGGGAGTAGAACCACTGGCAATAGGCTTTTAGGTTTCTGGAGATGCAAATATGTCTACCTGAGCCCCGAACCGACTCCAAATCAGCTGGACTGCCTGGGGATGGAGTCTCCACTCCCCAGGAAGTGCCGCTCGAGACAACTTGTTGGCCGCCTGATTGAAAACTCCTGGGATGTGGATGGCATGAAGCGACCTCAGATACTTCTGACTCCAGAGGAGGAGGTGACAGGTGAGTTGCGACATGCGACGTAAACCGCATTGCCGGTTGATATACTCAAAGGTCACCGTGTTGTCCATATGGACCAGAATGTCCTTGCCTCAAAGGGGCCTTCCTCTATGGTGACTTCCTGTTTGGCATCCATATAAAGAGCCATGCCAAACAGGCCTTGGTGGTCTTGTTCCACTATTTTTGGACACTACTGAGCGTTTTCATTGTCTTGTTTTGCCTTGCCTGTGTTTTGGACTCTAGACTGTTCTCTTGTTTTATGATTGTTTGCCGCCTGCCTTGACCATTGCCTGTGTTTTTGTTTACTCTTTTGCCTTGCCCTGGATATTGTTGTTTGCTGGTGTTCGACCCTGCCTGCCTTGACCACGATCTGTACAATAAAGCTTGCAATTGGATATTATCCCTGTTGTCACACTCCAGTCCTTGTTACAAATATTCATTAGATTCATATTCATATTCATATTCATCTCAGACCTAAATTGGGGTTTCTCTTTCGTATTAAGAAATACTTTTCTTTTGAAGCAAAAAAAAATAATTATCCAAAGTTGTTTCCTTTCAGTGTTGGACTATGGTGATGTGGTTTATATGCATGCAAACTTATCCTTATTAAAGAAGTTAGATAGTGTATATATCATGCTCCAATGCGATTTGTGACAAATATTTATTCACGTTCCCATCTCTGTATTTTGTACAAAATGGTTGGTTGGTCCGCCTTATACCAAAGGAGAAAAATACACATGCTACTATTTACTGCCAAGGTATTACTAGGTAAATTGCCAACTAATATTTGTAATCTCGTATCATATTATACTTGTAATTATAACACTAAATTGTTCAATTACATTGTACTGTTCCTAGAGTATGTTCAGAGTTTGGCAAAACTGCCTTTTCCTCCTATGGTCCTAAGCTATGGAATGAAATGCAGAATGTTTTATGATGTTGGATGATATTTTTTATTCTTTACAATTTTTCTTGTTCTATGCGTCTAATCTGTATGTGAAACTCTCTGTGCTGCCATTTTGGCCAGGACTCCCTCCTGACTCAGTCAGGACTTGAACCAGTGACCTTCTTGCTGATAGGTGACAGTGTTATTGTCACAACCAGAGTATTGACTGATTCTCATTCGGACTCCAATTCCCATAAGCCCACATACCTGGGACTGATTGCACCCACACACCTGCTAGTCATTACACTCACTCGATATAAGCACACCACACACACTGATCCTTGCGGAGGCTTGATTTGCCTGATCATATGAGTGTTTCATCATCGTGGGTTGCTTTTTTCTGTTGTGACCTGGACTGTTTCTCGTTTCTGGATTCTCTGCCACCTATGCTGACCCGTATCTGTTTATTGGTCTGTGATTATATGCTGTCTACCCGAATCTTAGCCTGTACTAATGCCCTCATCTCGCCTTTTCGGATGTTTGTCTTTATTGTCCTGTTGTCAAATAAACTGCAAATGGATCCTCACTTCGCAGACTCATCGTTACAGTTATCCACTGAGCAGCAGTGCGCAATGTTTAAATAAAATTGAATGCTGTCATATTTCATCCAAGATGAAACTTTAAAATGTTTTTAATTTGTATTATGCTATGGTTCACATGCAGTCTGGTCCAGGATGTAAAATGTATTGAGCTCTATAAGAAGATATAACCATGGTGAAATTTTGAGTTGTAGTATGTAATTAATATGATGATTAATGATCATCGTATTTAAAAAAATCATTCTGGACCTATATATGCATAGACAGAAAATATACAGAAACTTAAAGGTGGCAGGGATGAAGTTTGCTCTAGTGATTTATATTTGTTTCTAAAAACTCTTTTGAAAAACTATTGAAACATACATGGCTTTAAACATTCAATATGCTTGCAGACAGCATTTGTGTAGTAAACAAGAATACATATAAAATCTAGTTTATTGAAAATGAATCTTTTAGCTGTATTTTATAGAAACACATTACAAACAATCTCTTCCACAAAAACTGCACTGAACTTTGTTACTAATGATAGAATTTGGCAGAAATGATCACACTTACTTATTTCTGAAATCTTTAGATCTCATATTTGTATTATTGGAAGAAGTTGACAATCACCCATGGTTTTATGATCCTTTAATAGCAGGAGAACTGATTTTATTTTATTAAAATTTTCTTTTTATACACTCTACATATTTCAAATTTAAATGTGCATGTATTTCTGCATGTTTTAAGAATAACGATGTAACAACTTTAGATTATAATTCCAGGAAATATTTCAACCTGACATTTTTTATTCATTTAAAATCTCGATTTTGACTCTGACATAGGTAATGTTATCCTGATATTGTTCAGACGCTGGCCTGAATTCCTCCAAAGCTCTGTCATACTTTTCCAGCTCCTCCTTAAGTTGATCACCCTCAATTTTCCCAAGAATGGCCTCAACAATCATGTCGATCCCCAAGAACACCACTAACAAGCCAAGACTGGCTAATGTACCTGCTCCAAATAAAGCAAATTTACCTGATATGCTTGACAGAATAGTTCCATTCTTAATTAAATAGATAAGTAAAACAGTAGATCCGATTGATGCTGCACCAAAAATTCCCATAAATGCTTTAGAAATTTTTTTAAAGTCTGTAGAAGTCAGAGGCAGGTTTCGTAGTTTCTCGTACAGGGTTGGTTCCAGCTTCTCCTTCAGCTTCTTGTCAATCCTCTCGACTTCTGCCTGTATCTTATGTATGCATCCAATCATCACATCACAGTTCTCCCGAAGAGTAGCGTTCTCATTCAGGAAGATATGTTGGAAGGAGCAACTCAAGTACTTGTTCATTGCATCAATCAGTTGGTTGGTAGCTCTGAAGTTGTTCTTCATCAGATCTTGAAGCTCTTGACTTCTGCGAATGAGCTGCTCCCTTCTCTTAGGATTTTCAGGGTAGAAGATATCCCTCCACATGTTTCTTTATTTCAGGATCCTTAAGAACAGAAACCATTTTTTTAAGGAAACAGGCATAATTGAACAGGCATTAACCTGTTCAACGCCTTCACCCACGTTTACTGAAACCACAAACAAAATCAGATACAGTTCGAGAAGCCTTTCCACTAAAAGAAGAAGTTTGGTCTCATTTGAGAGCACACACTTGGCAGTTTATTGTAAAGTCAGAATTAAATATTGTCCAAATGAAAAAGTAATTGATATCTTCAAAGCTATGTAAAGTTATTAGAAGCATATTTTTATGAAACATCTTTTTAAATAAAAGTGAATTTGGCCTAGCTTTAATCTATTAATGCTAAAGCCACAAATCTGACCGTGATCTATTTCAAATCTGAAGTCTAACACTCTGAAATGTCATATGATTTATATTTTGAGAAGATTCTAGAATTCTAACTTATGTTTGCTGTTATCTTCTAAGCATCCATTCAGTGTATTGTCTGTATTGTTTTGTGCTGCAAAGTGCCCTATTCAGTTTCAGTCTCCCCTGCACACATTTACACATCTCCGGCCTGCTTATGGCTCTATTCTTTTGTCTTTATTACAATTACTCATGAGTCAACTATTTTGTTCAGTAGAAAGGCAAACATAAATAGTGATGATAGCCAGATTTACTGAATAATCCACTGTTTTATAGAGCAAATTACAATTTTCACCTGAGCTTTGGAGGCAAATTACAGGGGGTTAAATATGACTTTAAAAAAGATGGCATCATCATAACTCTATTTTACACAAATAAATGAGATGAAAACATATTTTATGGTATTCTGCATACTGATAAAGCCAATGCCGATTAGCATCACATTAAATGCACCCTGCCATTTTTTCCCAACTAGATAAATTCAAGATACATTTTGGTTGTTGTCATAGACTATGTTGAGAAGAATGAGATGTAAGTATTCACTGTGAAGCTTACACTGGTGACGTACCTGAGAGAAAACAGATTTCACAGTAAGGCACTGAATTTGTGTTTGAAATGTACTGTTTTGCAAAACATCACAGTTATATATAGTATTAGCAAAGGCCTGTTTTTAGGAGTACACGTTTTTAAGTAAAATATAATTTTTCTGAATTTCAGTATTTCTTTAGGGTAAACGCACCCATGGAGCATCGCTTCCCACTATTATATTGTAGTTACTCTGTTCTGAACATAAAGGCCCCGGTTTCACAAACAGGGCTTAGCTTAAGCTAGACTAGGCCTTAGTTGATTTATGATATTTAACCAGCTTTTATCAACATTACTGGTGTGCATCCTCCTTCTTTGTGAAACTGGGGAATCCTTTGTTTTAACCACTATGTTGACGTCCTATTTAAAATGAACTCAAGTTAGTATACTAATTTACTTAATCAGTCATTGTTGCATCATCATACATTTTTCTTTTTTCACGTCTTTTTAAGCCATTCGGTACTGTGCTCTCCTTTTCTGTGCGCTCACAGTCACATCCAAGGCGTGCTCTGCTAGTACCAAATTAAACAAGCAAAGCTTGTTGCGCTTATGGCCAAATACACACAAAATCACGTCAAAATGGTCAAGTATCCTCGTAAGCACTGTCAGTTTTGTCTTAAGTTAATGTAAACAGTTATGAAAGAAAAGTGCATGTGTATCAGTATTGGATTTGTGAAATAGGTCTTGTGACTGCAGCCTATAATAAAACTGTGCCGTGTCATTAATGTTACTCAAGCAACAAAACACAGAGAAAATCCCTCACTGCTCTTGACTAAATAGCCTAATGTTTTGTTGAATAACTTTAATATGTTAGTTTACACTTTAGTACACTTTTTGCTACTTATCTAGGCATTTAGCAACAACTAACAATATTTTTCAAATAATGTACATTTCGAATTTCGAATTATTGGTTATATTATTTTTAATTTTAAACTAAAACTGATTGTACTCTGTCTTTGGTGTAAATGCATAAAGCAAAGTGTTTTGTCAGTCTGGGGGCATTTGACGTTACCTGAGGGGCAAAACAGATACCATTATGCTAACTGAGTTTTAAAGTAACTGGTATTACAAGTATTTAACGTACATTTACGTTGCGTTCCTGTGTGGCTCAGTGGTAGAGCATTGTGTCAGCTGTGCATAAGGTTGTGGGTTCAATTCCCAGGGAACACATGTACTAATGAAAATGTATAACCTGAATGCAATTGTAAGTTGCTTTGGATAAAAGCGTCTGCTAAATGCATAAATGTTAATCTACATTTTATTATTCTAAGTCTACTGAAGCCATGAACAGTCGCGCCATGAACATTTCAAAAGACACACCTAAACTTTAGCATGACACAAGTGGTCATGAGAGACAATGCTATTTCACAATCAAAGCTGATGGAATGTAATTCCTGTGCCCATAGTGTCTGGTTTCTCATTGAATCTCAATATGTGACGAGTTGGGAGTGAGAATGTGAAGTTATAAGCACTTTAAAATACTCACAGCTTGGTACAGAAGACTCCTTTGTGGTTCTTGCAACCTTAAAATGAAAGCAAAAGAGGCAAATTCTGTTATAAAACAGGTTAGTTTACTGATTATAATTTCTTCTCTAGCAGTGGAAATATTATAAGCTACAGTACTAACCCAAAGTGTTTCAATCAAAGGCTTCTGGCTCGGAGACTCTCTTCAGGTCGTGAGTCAGCATCTAATGTAACTCTTGTTATCCCGGATATTTAAAGATAAATTGGTGACCTCCCCAATGAGGCAATCCAGACTGTAAACGCCCCTCTGAAGAGACAAGCTCCTGTCCTCTCGTTTCTATCACTTCTCACCCACAGCAACAAACTTACTGCGTTATTCATTCTGATTGGTTTCATCATTATGTGATGACTGTGGCTCAGTTTGGAAAGTATGAGTGCTAGCTGCTCGATCATTTTATCTTTGTAAGAAAACGTTATTAATATAGCACATTTATATACAGATGACCATGATTTATAACCATAAGAGAAGGTGCAAGAGCAGTGATGCCAACTTAGCAAATTTGTTGTGAAATGTAGGCTTTTTTTTAAAGCTCCAGGCAAGAAAATTTGCTATTTTTAAAATGCATTTAGCATAAAAATGGCACATATTTTCATCTAAATGACACAAAACGGGGAAACCATTGAACAGCTTGCAGCAAAGCCTAACCGTACACACGTCACATGTGAATTAAGTTGCTACATGTACATTAATAATTGTTTATTTATGATACAGAATGTTATTAGCTTGTCAGTTAGGTACATGCTAAGAAAAATTAAAAAGGTAATTTTCTGCAAAACAATAAAGTTGAGTATTAACCCTAAAACACAAAATGTAATGTGTAATTTAAAACACATGTGAAAAATCAATACAGATTGCTTAATATTAACACAATTCACTGTGCCTCATTAATACAGACTTTTCTTAGAGAGTAGATTAACTCTTAGTACACTGCTTAAAACTGTTTTCAGAATGTGTTTTACTAATTAATAAGAAAACACATGACATTTAATTACAATATCTGATCATAATGATTTTATTTATATTCTCTTACAAATCTAATTATATTTTTATGAACAAATCTATTTTTAATCATATTTCTCACCGATACTTGAGTAATCTCATTGTGTATTTTGAGCAATAATGCCGTTTTGCATCATAGTCACACAATGCATTTAGTATTTATAGCAACTTCACCTGAGAATTAGCTGGAAACACTGGTCAAGAGCTGATTCAACCAGAGAGTTTGGGTTTTTAAGATGAGATATGACATATGAAGAAGTCTGAAGATCGATAGTTATTCATCTATACACACATTCACACGTATCCTTATCTGATTTCTTATTCAGTCTGTTAAAATCAAAGTAAGTTTAATATGATGAGGGATCTTGCCACACAGCGCAAGCCTCTAATAACATTTCATTTAGATTTAAGTGTTAAAAAAGTGCTACTAATTTGTTCCATCAATTTGCTAAACGTGCACATAATTTAGTAAATCGAGGGAGTTAAGTAGTAAATCGTGCATGATTTAGCTGTACTAATTTTTCCCTGCGTGTCATGTGCAGGGCTCGCAGATTGCTGAACTTACAGATAATATTTTTAGTTTGAATCATCATTTTAGCAATTAAGTGCTTAGACTTAATTATAACTAATTAATTCCGCTGCAAAAGACCAGTTTGTAGCAAAATCGTAATATCATGTTTTCAGCCCAGTGCAGGAATACAATGAACTCCAAACTTGTGAATTTAGTAATAAAACAAAATAATAAACCATGAATAATAATCTTTTTAGAGGCCTTCGTTTCTTCCTTACAATATCTTCACAAACATGGCAGGTTTAAGGGTTGTTTCAAAGCAGCTTCATCGACTGTGAAGCAACACCGCTGATCAAAATAAGTTTAGATCACATCCTTTTTCCAGTGAAGCAGCAGCTATTGCTCAAGAATATTCTCCTCATCATTTACTGTCAAGAACAATCACACCTTTTTACTGGATAACCCCCAAAAATATATTTGCTGAAAAAGCTTTTCTGAAATACTAATTTGACCCTTAATTTTCGACATCACTAAGGCCAGAACAGCAGTTCTGCTTAAGTTAGCTTTATTGACATCCAACACAGCGACCAACTCACTCCGCATGCACTGAATAAGCTTTGCTCACATATACATGTCAGGCACATGTACATGAATATAGTGCAGTGTTTAGGGTTCATATAAACAGAATCTGAAATCAGATTGGATTCATTATGATTTTCAAATATTAGTGCATGTAAACAAAGTTAGTAAATGAGGAGCTTAAGCACTCGATTCAAGCTGATTATTTTAATATTCATAGCTGTTTACATTAATAATTTAGGATGGATAGTGTATTTAAACATGAATCAAAATGATGGTTCTAAAAGTTCTGCAGAGAAAATCTGTTATTGTACATATTTACCCCACAATATTACAAATAACTTTAATGAATTGTCAAGACAAGCTCAAGATTGTAAATTACTTTTTAGTCATTTAGCGGACGCTTTTATCCAAAGCAACTTACAAATAATAAAAAGTAAACTATAAGTTAAAACTCTATAAATACCATATATAAACATTTAAGAAAATGAAGAAATTAATTAAAATGACAAATGCATACAACAACATTTCAAAACTAAACATTTAAATGAAAACAAAAAATTAAGTTATAAACTATTCAAATATTAAAACAACAAAATGTATGAGTATAAAAATTATTCTAACATGACACTAAGCCAAACACCCATATGTATGTATGTATGTATATATATAATTTAATTTCCATATAGTATGTTGAAGTAACGTTACTAAAATAACTCAAATTTATTAAAACTAATACTAAAGAAAATACCTATAAAGACATAATAAATTCATAAATAATTTATCTAAACTTAAAATAGATAAATCAAACGGCAGTAGTTTTTCAGTAATCCTAAAAAAAGAACACTGTCAAACACATGCTAACAAACCACAACTTACTTACACATAGTAAGAATTGGTTATAAAAACTGAAACAGAAGGGAAACAAGCAGTAAGAAAGAGGATAAATAAAAAGCGATACTTGTATCCCTTGCTGGTGTCCCTATCCGGTGGAGTCACACGGTAGAGTCGATGGTTTTTACACTCTTCTAATTAATTACTCTAAATTAACAGGTGTATTCGAGAAGAATACAGTATAGAGCTGATTAAAATTATGTAAAACTTCAATTTGTGTTTAAATTTATGTAAATCTGTAAAATAAAATGTAATACGTAAAACAGAAGTATAGTTTTTATGATTCAGTTGAAGAACTAAAATACAACTCTTAAATGGAATACAACCCGAATTCCAGAAATGTTGGGATGGTTTTAAATCTGAATAAAATGAAAACTAAAATCATTTCAAATCACATGAGACAATTTTTTATTCACAATAGAACATACATAACATAACAAATGTTTACACTGAGAAATGTTAAAATTGTATGCACAAGATGAGCTCATTTCAACCCGCTCCCTAAGGTCGCAAAACTCTGGACTCTTGGTAGTACCTAGGATAGCAAAGTCCACTAAAGGAGGGAGAACTTTTTCATATTTGGCTCCCAAATTCTGGAATAGCCTTCCTGATAGCCAGTCTATCTGAACAAATGCACATTATTATGCTTTAACTTGGGTTGAACAGATAATTTCATCCAGGATCATTCCTGGATGGAACAACAGCTAAGCTAATTGTTTTTATTTGTTTCTCTGTTTCTGCCTGATTCTGTAACTAGGAATTACACAAGCTTCAGTTTGGATCCACCCCTTAAATGATCTGAGATGACTGAACACCTGAGAAGAGATGATGCCGACCCCCTCAGAGGACCTCAGAGGAACCCAACCATCAGCGATTATACTGAATTAACCAAATTTGCCATAAGTTATATTGAGTTTCTACATTATAAATCTATTTTAGAAACTTAATTTCCTGTGAAGTTGCTTTGCAACGATTGTATCGTAAAAAACACTATACAAATAATCTTGAATTGAATCTTGAATTTCAAATTTTATGCCTGCTACAGGTCACAAAATAGTTGGGACGGGGGAATGTTTACCATGGTGTAGCATCTCCTCTTCTTCTCAAAACAGTTTGAAGACATCTGGGCATCGAGGTTATGAGTTTCTGGAGTTTTGTTCTGGAATTTGGTCCTACTCTTGCCTGACAGGTTTCCAGCTGCTGAATAGTTAGTGGTCGTCTTTTATGGATTTTTTATTTAATGATGCATCAAATGTTCTCTATAGGTGAAAGATCTGGACTGCAGGCAGCCAATTCAGCACCGGACTCTTCTACTACGAAGCCATGCTGTTGTAATAGCTGCAGTATGTGGTTTTGCACTGTCCTGCTGAAATACATGTCCTCTGGAGGGGAGCATATGTTGCTCTAAAACCTTTATATACCTTTCAGCATTCATAGTGCCTTTCAAAACATGCAAGCTGCCCATACCGTATGCGTTTATGCACCCCATACCATCAGAGATGCTGGCTTTTGAATTGAATGCTGATAACACGCTGAAAGGTCTTTAGTCCAGAAGACACGGCTTCCGTGATTTCCAACAAGAATGCCAAATTTGGACTCGTCTGACCATAGAACACTTTTCATTTTGAAACAGTCCATTTTAAATGAGCCTTGGCCCACAGGACTCAACTGCTTTTGGACCATGTTCACATATGGCTTCCTTTTTGCATGGTACAGCTTTTGTTGGCATATGTTTATTGACAGTGGTTTCTGGAAGTATTCCTGGGCCCATTTAGTAATATCAATGACAGAATCATGCAGATGAGTGATGCAGTGTCGTCTGAGGGCCTGAAGACGATGGGCATCCAACAAAGATCTTCGGCCTCGTCCCTTACGCACAGAGATTTCTCCAGTTTCTCTGAATCTTTTGATGATGTTATGCAATGTAGATGATAAAATTGGCAAAACATTTGCAATTTGACGTTGAGTAACGTTGTTTTTAAAGTATTCCACAATCTTTTTACGCACTCTTTCACAGATTGGAGAGCCTCTGCCCATCTTTACTCCTGAGAGACTCTGCCTCTCTAAGACATACCTTTTATAGCTAATCATGTTACAGACCTGATGTCAATTAACTTAGTTAGTTGCTAGATTTTCTCCCAACTGAATTTTTCAGCCCTTTGTTGCCCCCATGCCAACTTTTTTTGAGTTAAAATGAGCTCATTGAGTGGATAAAAGTGTAAAATTTCTCCATTTAAACATTTATTATGTAAATTAATTTACTAAGTCATCACAGGATGATGGTAAAATGTTCCTTCCACAAGTCTTATAAAGCATTATTAATTTTACGGGTACTTGAGGTCATAGAACATTTTAACAATACATGTAATTGCATTTGGCACAGAACAATCATTATGGCTAAAAAGACAAAAAGTGATCAGACAATGCAATATCAATGACAGATGTTATATTAATATTTAAACCGTATGTTATGACAAAATCTAACGTATGATCAAGTCTATGGGTTTGTATGTGAACATGCTGTTTAAAACAAAAGTATTCTTGCAGTTCCAGAAATTTGTTAGCTCTAATATCCGATAAATTGTCTACATGTATGTTAAAATCCCCAGTTAGGACACAGTTATTATAATTAATTTGAATAACAGACAACATGTCAGCGAAATCCTTGAGGAATTGGGGAAATTGTAATTTTGGAGATGTGTATAGTGTTACTACAAGAAGACAAGGTTGAAAATTTAGGAGAATGGCGTTGTAATCAAAAGTATTAAATATACCAAAACTTATGTTATCAGACATCACAGTGTAAGCTTCACAGTGAACATTACCTCATGAATCTCATCAATATAGTCCATATCAACAACAAAAATATATCTCGACTCCATGTAGTGGTTTATAGTAGGGTTATAAAAATATATGCTAATATAACATTTTATTAAGTAGCCTTTATAAAATTGCTAAATAAACCTACAGTGGGGCAAAAAGTATTTAGTCAGCCACCAATTGTGCAAGTTCTCCCACTTAAAAAGATGAGAGAGGCCTGTAATTTTCATCATAGGTATACCTCAACTATGAGAGACAAAATAAGAAAAATAAATCCAGAAAATCACATTGTAGGATTTTTAAAGAATTTATTTGCAAATTATGGTGGAAAATAAGTATTTGGTCACCTACAAACAAGCAAGATTGCTGGCCCTCACAGACCTGTAACTTCTTCTTTAAGAGGCTCCTCTGTCCTCCACTCTTTATCTGTATTAATGGCATCTGTTTGAACTCGTTATCAGTATAAAAGACACCTGTCCACAACCTCAAACAGTCACACTCCAAACTCCACCATGGCCAAGACCAAAGAGCTATCAAAAGACACCAGAAACAAAATTGTAGACCTGCACCAGGCTGGGAAGACTGAATCTGCAATAGGTAAACAGCTTGGTGTGAAGAAATCAACTGTGGGAGCAAATATTAGAAAATGGAAGACATACAAGACCACTGAAAATCTCCCTCGATCTGGGGCTCCACGCAAGATCTCACCCCGTGGGGTCAAAATGATCACAAGAACTGTGAGCAAAAATCCCAGAACCACACGGGGGGACCTAGTGAATGACCTGCAGATAGCTGGGACCAAAGTAACACAGGCTACAATCAGTAACACAGGGACGCCAGGGACTCAAATCCTGCAGTGCCAGACGTGTCCCCCTGCTTAAGCCAGTACATGTCCAGGCCCGTCTGAAGTTTGCTAGAGAGCATTTGGATGATCCAGAAGAGGATTGGGAGAATGTCATGAAACCAAAATAGAACTTTTTGGTAAAAACTCAACTTGCCGTGTTTGGAGGAGAAAGAATACTGAGTTGCATCCAAAGAACACCATACCTACTGTGAAGCATGGGGTGGAAACATCATGCTTTGGGGCTGTTTTTCTGCAAAGGGACCAGGACGACTGATCTGTGTAAAGGAAAGAATGAATGGGGCCATGTATCGTGAGATTTTGAGTGAAAACCTCCTTCCATCAGCAAGGGCATTGAAGATGAAACATGGCTAGATCTTTCAGCATGACAATGATCCCAAACACACCGCCGGGCAACGAAGGAGTGGCTTCGTGAAGCATTTCAAGGTCCTGAGTGGCCTAGCCAGTCTCCAGATCTCAACCCCATAGAAAATCTTTGGAGGAGTTGAAAGTCCGTGTTGCCCAGCGACAGCCCCAAAACATCACTGGTCTAGAGGAGATCTGCATGGAGGAATGGGCCAAAATACCAGCAACAGTGTGTGAAAACCTTGTGAAGACTTACAGAAAACGTTTGACCTCTGTCACTGCCAACAAAGGGTATATAACAAAGTATTGAGATGAAATTTTGTTATTGACCAAATACTTATTTTCATATAATTTGCAAATAAATTCTTTAAAAATCCTACAATGTGATTTTCTGGATTTTTTTTCTTATTTTGTCTCTCATAGTTGAGGTATACCTATGATGAAAATTACAGGCCTCTCTCATCTTTTTAAGTGGGAGAACTTGCACAATTGGTGGCTGACTAAATACTTTTTTGCCCCACTGTATATGTTAATACTTTTTACAAGTACATCAAAAATCAAGTACTTTTGTACTTTCACTTGAGTAAAATTGAAAAAGGTGTATTTTTAGTGGAGTAATATTTTATGATACGTATCTATATTTTTACTCAAGTACTTGATTTGTGTACTACGTCCACCACTGACCGCTTGTTCAGCTGGGTCTGCCATCTTGAGTAGTACTTTTTTAACACACTTAAATCTAAATTAAATGTTAATAGAGGCATGCGCTGTGTGGCAAGATCCCTCATCATATTAAACTTACTTTGATTTTAACAGACTGAATAAGTAACCAGATAAGGATATGTGAGAATGTGTGTATATATGACTAACTGTCAATCTTCAAACTTCTTCATATATCATATCTCATCTTAAAAAAACTCCCCTATGGAATCAGTTCTTGACCAGTGTTTCCATCTAATTCTCAGGTGAAGTTGCTAAATAATAAGGGCCAGTTTTACTAAACAGTGAAAATTAGCGTGAGAGCACAATTTCTGAGGGTGATTTATTAACAATGTGCAAATTAAAGAACACAGATGCAACATCTCATTTACATATCAAGCAAAGCAATACCAAGCACAACACAAATTAGCGAAGTCGCAAGTAAAGAATAAAGAAATAAAAAGCCAAAGTACTTTGAAAAGAACCAGAGGCCAAAAAATGAAGATTTGCTAGAAATTTGTATAGACCTAGTATAGACTCCTAGTTGAGGGTTCCAAGTCGTCTTTTATATTCTGAAGCAAATTTAAAATAACATGGCTTGGCAGACAATATGTTCGGACAATGTGTTCTTCTGGCATTCAAAATAATATGGGTGGAAAACAATACTCTCTCTTCTACCACGTGCTCTCTGTTCTCTGCCGTGCTTCCTCCTAGCAACAGCAATTGCAGACATTTTAAGCGCAAAATAGTTTAAGGCATACTTTTGTGTGGCGTTAAATAATAACGCAAATGCCAGAAATTTGATGAGCGCAAACATCAGTAAAACGCTTTGTGTGATTTGAATACTCTCCTCCCATAAATGTTGTGTCTGAAAGGGGAATGCCTACAAATGCATATTCAATAAGGTCAGGCAAAAATAACTGTGTCCACGCCTTTTCAGCACTAATTCATCACAGCACGTCTTAAGTCAAACCTGATGGTACAATTGTAACGCCAAAAGTCGGTTTGCACTGGCGCAAGCTCTTAGTAAACTTAGTAAACTGGCTCTTAGTAAACTGGCCCTAAATGCATTGCGTAAACATGACGCAAAACTGCATTATTGCTAAAAATACACAATGAGATTACTCAAATCTCGGTGAGAAATATGATTCGAAATATATTTAGATTTTTCCATTAAAAAATTGCATTTGATTTGTAAGAGAATATAAAGAACATCTTTATGATCAGATATTTTAATTAAATTTCATGTGTTTTTTCTTATTAGTAAAACTACACATTCTGAAAATAGCTTTAAGCAGTGTATTGGGAGTTCATCTCCTACTCTCTAAGAAAAGTCTGTACAAATAAGTTAATACTATGCAATCCGTATTGATTTTTCAAATGTGTTTTAAATTACACAGTAAATTTTGTGTTTTAGGGTTACTACTTAAAAGATAATGTATTGGCAGAAAATTATCAGTACCTTTTCTTGATTTCACATATTCTTCCTTAGAGTGTACCTTCACCTAGCGAGCGCGGATATGCATCGATGCCCCTAGGCGCTTACAAAGCTAAATAAAATAAAATAAAATATTTTTAACCTGGATCGAGTGTTGTTAGGCTTCCTCTCATTTGAGAGAGTCAAGTCAAGTCAAGTCACCTTTATTTATATAGCGCTTTTAACAACACAAATTGTAACAAAGCACTGCACAATATCAAAATAGGCAAAATGTGTCAATAATGTAAAATGACAGGATTTTTACACTCAATTATCAGCTGAATGCATTTCATTATTGAATTTAGTAATGGCATTGTCCAGCTTAGTTCAGTTTATAATATCTGTGCAATCAAGTCGATGATTGTGCTGGAAATGAAGTGTCCCCAACTGAGCAAGCCAGAGGCGACAGCGGCAAGGAACCCAAACTCCATCTGTGACAGAATGGAGAAAAAACCTTGGGAGAAACCAGGCTCAGTCGGGGGGGCAGTTCCCCTCCGGCCAGACGAATCAGTAGTTTGTTCCAACTGCAGCAAATTCAGAGTGTAAGTGGTCCACTGGTTCCAGGGGTCTTTCCCCGATGGATGTCTAGGTGACGAGGTCCTCACTGGAGATCTGTCTCTGGGGCTCATCTATGTGTCCTAGACTCCGCTGACGGTCAGGGCTGTAGAGGTTGTCTCCAGGTGCTGATCCTCCATTTATGGCAGACTTTGGTTAAGTCAGTATAATCGCTGATGGTTGGCTTCCTCTGAGGTCCTCGGAGGGGTTGTCATCGTCTCTTCTCAGGTGTTCGGTCATCTCAATCGGGTTGGATCCAGACTGAAGCTTGTGTAATTCCTAGCTACCACGGGATGTTAATCCCGTGGCAGTAACATAGAAACAGTAAGACAATTAGCGTAGCAGTTGTTCCATCCAGGAATAACCCTGGATGAAATTATCAGTATAACCCAAGCTAAAGCATAATAATAATGTGCATTTGTTCAGATAGACTGGCAGTACAAGATTGTGAGATGCATTATATGAATGCTTGACTAAAGAGACGCGTCTTTAATCTAGATTTAAACAGAGAGAGTGTGTCTGAACCCCGAACGTTATCAGGAAGGCTATTCCAGAGTTTAGGAGCCAGATATGAAAAAGTTCTACCTCCTTTAGTGGACTTTGCTATCCGAGGTACTACCAAGAGTCCAGAGTTTTGCGACCTTTGGGAGCGGGTTGGATTGTAGCGTGATAGAAGATTAGTTAGGTACGCAGGAGCTAAATCATTTAGGGCCTTATAGGCAAGTAATAATATTTTGTAACTGATACGAAACTTAATAGGTAGCCAGTGCAGAGACTGTAAAATTGGAGTAATATGGTCATATTTTCTTGACCTGGTAAGGACTCTAGCCGCAGCATTTTGTACTATCTGTAGCTTGTTTATTGAAGATGCAGGACAAGCACCTAGCAGTGCATTACAATAGTCCAGTCTAGAGGTCATGAATGCATGAACTAACTTTTCTGCATCAGAAACACTTAACATGTTCCGTAGCTTGGAAATGTTTCTAAACTGGAAGAATGCTGTTTTTGTAACATTGGAAATATGATTTTCAAAAGATAGGTTGCTGTCTAATATAACACCCAGATTTTTAACTGTAGAGGAAGTAACATTACATCCGTCTAGTTGCAAATTGTAATCCAAGAGATTCTGTGTACTGTTTTTAGGTCCAATAAGTAATATCTCGGTCTTATCTGAATTTAATAGGAGAAAATTACTGGTCATCCAATCTTTTATATTTTTAACACACTCTGTTAGCTTAGATAGTTTAGAAGTTTCATCTGGTTTTGTTGAGATATATAGTTGAGTGTCATCAGCATAACAATGGAAACTAATCCCGTATTTTCTAATAATATTACCAAGGGGCAACATATATAATGAAAATAATAGAGGACCTAGGACAGATCCTTGTGGTACTCCATACTTTACTGGTGATAATTGAGATGACTCCCCGTTTAAATAAACAAAGTGGTAGCGATCGGACAGGTAGGATCTAAACCATCTTAGAGCCTGCCCTTGAATACCTGTATAGTTTTGTAATCGATCTATCAGTATGTCATGATCTATAGTGTCGAACGCAGCACTAAGATCAAGTAAAACTAGCAACGAGATGCAGCCTTTGTCTGACGCAAGAAGCAAGTCATTTGTAATTTTAACAAGTGCAGTTTCTGTGCTATGGCGGGGCCTGAAACCTGACTGAAATTCTTCATAGATATCATTTTTTTGCAGAAAGGAGCACAGTTGAGCAGACACTACTTGTTCTAATATTTTCGACCTAAACGGAAGATTTGAAATGGGTCTGTAATTTGCCAGTTCACAAGGATCTAATTTTGGTTTCTTAATAAGAGGCTTAATAACTGCCAGCTTAAATGGTTTTGGGACATGACCTAAAGATAACGAGGAGTTAATAATATTGAGAAGCGGTTGTTCTGCAACAGGTAACAACTCTTTCAATAGTTTAGTTGGTACAGGATCTAATAAACATGTTGTTGGTTTAGATGCAGTGATAAGTTTATTTAGCTCATCCTGTCCTATAGTTGTAAAGCACTGCAGTTTTTCTTTGGGTGCGATGAATGAAGCTGAAGTACTAGACGCTGTAGAATCTACGTTTGTTATTGTATTTCTGATATTATCTATTTTATCAGTAAAGAAATTCATAAAGTCATTACTATTAAACTGTGAGGGAATATTTAGATCGGGTGACATCTGTTTATTTGTTAATCTAGCCACTGTGCTAAATAGAAACCTTGGATTGTTTTGGTGATTATCTATGAGTTTGCGGATATACTCGGTTCTTGCAGTTTTTAGAGCCTGTCTATAGCTGGACATACTGTTTTTCCACGCAATTCTAAAGACTTCCAAGTTACTTTTTCTCCATTTGCGCTCAAGAATACGAGTTTCTTTCTTGAGAGAATGGGTATAACTGTTGTAACATGGCGCAGCACATTTTTCTCTAACCTTTTTTAATGTGATGGGTGCAACAGTTTCTAACGTATTGGAGAAGTTAGTTCCCATATTGCTAGTAATTGTGTCTAGTTCATCTGTATTTATGGGTACACAGAGCAGTTGAGATAAATCAGGCAGGTTATTTGTGAATCTGTCTTTAGTGGCTGGAATAATAATTCTGCCTGAGCGATAGCAGGAGCCATATAGTTAATATCAGTAATATGCAGCATGCATGATACAAGGAAATGGTCAGTAACATCATCACTTTGAGGTATGATATCTATATCAGTTAGATCAATTCCATGCAATATTATTAAATCTAGCGTATGATTAAAACGATGCGTGGGCCGGTGACATTTTGCTTGACACCAAAAGAGTTTATTAGGTCAGTAAGCGCAAGTCCTAACGCATCATTTGTATTATCAACGTGAATGTTAAAATCTCCAACAATTAGTGCTTTATCAACATTAACCAATAGGTCTGAGAGGAAATCTGCAAATTCTGTTAGAAAATCTGTATATGGCCCTGGCGGTCTATACACAGTAGCCAGAGCAAGAGATAGGACAGATTTATTTTGCTTATCTGACAGTTTAACATTGAGCATAAGTATTTTGTAAATGTAAAATGTAAATGTAATCATGATCAGATTTGTTCTAGATCCTGCATTAAATTTATATTTTGAACTCACTATTCGGGAACAGACACAGTCTGTATAGATTGGACACTGCAAGTACCTTTATCATTTAAGTGGGTAGAACAAAAGTCATCATAGCTGTTATTGGAGAATTGGCTTACTAGTCAGATGGGCGTGGCGTCCTGGTGATGTTGTCCGACAGGAGTTCCGCACCGACTCTGCTGGGGTGCAGGCCATCAGCACGAAATAGCCTAGGACGCTCCCAGAAAAGATTCCAATTATTGACAAAGAGAATTTTCTGCTCTGTACACCATGAAAACAACCATTAATTTAAAGCAAACAGTCTACTGAACCGTTCATGTCCTCGTCGTCGTGGGAAGAGGTCCTGACACGATGATCGCGCCGCAGGCGATGTGCTGCGTACCGTCCTCGATCAGGCTCCTGAAGTCCCTCTTCAGTGTCTCCGCCTGCCGCAGCTTGGTGTCGTTAGCCCCTCGCTGTGAATCACAAACAGCTGCAA
>CM050414.1:40633166-40635607 GCA_027564155.1 Gymnocypris eckloni scoliostomus | reverse complement strand
CTACACAGACTGACTGTTTCTACTTTAGAGAACAAGAGTCTACTGAACGAAAGAGCTCATAGAAGAGCTCGACGATCTTCAGAATCATAATAATCTTACCTCAATGCATGGCGGTGGCAGGTCAGGCTGTGAACATCAAAGATGACATGTTAAAGGGAAAAGGAATGGAGCTTCAATGTGAAACGTGTGTATGTGTGTGTATGAGAGTGAGAGTGTGTGTGTGTGTGTGTGAGTGTGTGTGTGTGTGCGAGTGAGTGAGTGCATGAGAGTGTGTGTGTGTGTGTGTGAGTGAGTACGTGTGTGCATGTGTGAGTGAGTGGGTGAGAGTGCGCGTGTGTATGTGTGTATGTGTGCGCAAGTGAGTGCGAGTGAGTGAGTGCATGAGAGTGTGAGTGTGTGTGTGTGTGTGTGTACGTGTGTGCATGTGTGAATGAGTGGGTGAGAATGCGCGTGCGTACGAGTGTGTGTGTGTGTGTGTGAGTGAGTGAGTACGAGAGGGTGAGTGAGTGAGTGAGTGTGAGAGTGAGAGTATTAGTGTGTGTGTGTGTGTGTGTGAGTTTGTAAGTGAGAGGGTGAGAGTGTGTGTGTGTGTGTGTGTGTGTGTGCATGTGTGAGTGAGTGAGAGGGTGAGAGAGTGAGTGCGTGTGTGCATGTGAGTGAGTGAGAGGGTGAGAGAGTGAGTGCGTGTGTGCATGTGAGTGAGTGAGAGGGTGAGAGAGTGAGTGCGTGTGTGCATGTGAGTGAGTGAGAGGGTGAGAGAGTGAGTGAGTGTGTGTGTATGTGTGTGAGTGAGAAATTGAGTGTGTGTGTACATGTGTGAGTGAGTGACAGGGTGAGAGAGTGAGTAAAGGAGTGGGTGAGAGAGTGAGTGCGTGTGTGCATGTGTGAGTGAGTGGGTGAGAGAGTGTGTGAGTGAGTGTGAGAGAGTGAGTAAGTGAGAGAGAGAGAGTATGAGTATGTGAACCCTCACACACATCACACTACAACTACCTGGGTTTGAAAATCACATCCACTGGAAACTTTAACCATGCTGTGAATGAACTGAGAGATAAAGCACGCAGGGCCTTCTACGCCATAAAACGGCAATGTCCTATAGAAATCCCTATTAGAATTTGGCTGAAAATAGTAGAATCAGTAATTGAGCCCATTGCACTCTATGGCAGTGAGGTGTGGGGTCCACTGACAAACCCAAGTCAAGATCTCACCAAATGGGAAAAACACCCGATTGAGACCCTGCATGCAGAACTCTGTAAAAATATATTACACGTGCACCGGCACAGAACAAATAACGCATGCAGGGCAAAATTAGGCAAATATCCTCTAATCACTAAGATACAAAAAAGGGCAATTAAATTCTGGAAACATCTGAAGCTCAGTGATCCCCAATCATACCATTATAAAGCCCTGCAATACCAAGAGATGAACAAAGAAAGCAAGCCCTTCCTCCAGCTGATCCAGAGCTTCAGTGCTGATGCTTCACTAACATCTACTGATGCTCTGAATCACAACATCAGAACCAATCAGATCACTGCACAAATCAAACAGAGCTACATCACTCACTGGCAAACCCAAACTCAACAACAGAGTAAAATGCAATGCTATCTGTCCCTAAACAGAGAGTACAGTATGGCAGAATATCTGTTCACAGTGTCAGATAAGAAACTGAGAAGCACGTTGACCAGATACAGACTCAGCGGACACAAGCTGATGATAGAGACGGGCAGACACAGACAAACATGGCTGCCCCCGGAGCAGAGATTGTGTTCACACTGTGACCTGAATCAGATGGAAACAGAACTGCACTTCCTGACAGAGTGCTCCAAATACACAGATATACGGACAGTGTACTACGACAAAATACAGCTGATCCATCCCACATTTACAACTCTTCCAGACCAGGAGAAACTAGCGTATCTGCTCGGAGAACACAAGACCTGCTGTGTGTTTGCTGCTCAATATGTCTCTCTCTGTCACCATAGAAGAGAAGACACTCCACCTGAGAGAGAGAGAGAGAGAGAGAGAGAGAGAGAGAGAGAGAGAGAGAGAGAGAGAGACCTGCCGTGTGTTTGCTGCTCAATATGTGTCTCTCTGTCACCACAGAAGAGAAGACATATTACCCCTTTATATTACTTAAATGTATATTTTGTCTTTATAAATCTTATACTGTACTTTATTTAATTTTATTTCTATCACATACTTACAATAGTCATTTATGTTGCACTACATATGTAATACGGTTTAAATATTAGTTTTATTACTATTATTATAATTTTTGTTCTTTTTCTTTCTGTTAATTCAAATGTGCACTACTTGTGAGTAGCCCAGCTGCAATTGCTTTGGCAATACAAATGTATAGTTTTTGTCATGCCAATAAAGCACACTTAAATTGAATTTGAAATTGAATTGAGAGAGTGTGTGTGTGTCTTTCTGTGTGTGTGTGT
>CM050414.1:40553166-40628166 GCA_027564155.1 Gymnocypris eckloni scoliostomus | reverse complement strand
TTTTACTTTATTGAAAGGCCTGAGTGTGAGTATATTTACATTTTTGAGTGAAGTATTCCTTTAATATACAAATGTGGCCAACCTTTTTTTATGCAGTGTCATTTATAATGCATACTTTAAAAAGTGTATACCAAATTCTTTGCAGGAAGCATCTACATTTGCATAAATTCAAGTGTATACATGTCAGTATAATGTTGGATTTGGGTTAGTGATTTGAAACTTAGTGCACATTCTGATAAACATGCATTGATGATAAACCTTTGATTCCTGATCACAATACTATATTTATACCTGTTTTTTCACTAGGTGACTGATAATCGCAACACTATCCTTGATGTGCCAGTGGGGATCTTATTCGAGGACACTGATCTTCAGCCCCCCAACTCCTTGCATTTGACTTCTTCGATTGGAATAATTCTTGAAGGCCAAGTGGTGATGGACAAAATGCAGGACCTCCCACAGGCAATCTGTCTTCTCTTTGGTCTGATTTACGCACTAGACCTGAATTACCCAAAATCACTCACCAACACGTTTGATTTCATCCAGCGTGTACTAATGTCAATGGGACAGAATGCTCTCAAGCCTAGAGTGCAGTCTCTGGCAAACCAGCTATTTGCTTAAGAAACGTCACTGATACTTTAACACCACTCTTTGTTTGGGGTTTTTCCCCCTTGATTTACTCCATTATCCATTTATGAAGAATAAAATGTATGTTGAAATTGTTAAATGCAGAGTTCTACAACTGATGTGCAGTAGTTACTTTGGGTTATTCGTTATAGTAGTTACTTGTTGTTACCATTGTTACACCTCTGTAGTGTGGTTGTGACCCAGTAATATTTTCATTACAGTATAGTTTGTACTGTAATATTGTGACATTTGGGCCAAAGGCACTGAACATGTTCAGTAGGTTTTATTTTAGTTTGCCGTCTTTGCACAAAGCTTAAACATTGAAATGTAGTAAGAAAGTAATTATATTTAGCATACATGTTCAGTACATTAACAATCGTGAGGCATAAAAAGTGTAATTATTAAGTGCAGTTATTAAGAGTTGTACAATTGATGTAAGTGCACTTATGTTGGACATTTTTACTGTTGTTACCACCTTTACAGTGTGGTTGTGACCCAGTAAATTTCCACTACAGTATAGTTTGTATTGTAATACTGTGAAATTTTGGTGCAAGACACGGAGTATGTTTTCAGTTAGCCAATTTTTGCACAAAGCTGTGTCTATGTTTACATTATCATAATTGTGATACTTGAGTGAAGTATATGTGCAGAATTGTACAATTGATGTACTGCACTAATTTTGTTACAACCTTTACAGTGTAGCTATGACCCATTTCCATTACAGTATAGTGTTTACTGTACTTTAATATTGTGACATTTTGCCAATAAAAAGTCAAAGATTAAATATGATGTTCATTGTTTTATTTCAGTTCGGTGTGCACAGAGCTTGCAGTAAAAAATAAGAACATCATTAAACTTTTTTTATATTTCCATGTTGATTTAACTTAAATATATAAGTACACTTAAAATTAATACCAAGTTAAGTGAATGTAATGGTGTAAGTACATTAAATAAGCGCTAAGTTTAGTGAACTGAACGATTTAAGTATAGTCTACAAAACCGCCAAGTTAAATAAACTTAAATATGCATGTTTTGGGAGACTCCATTACTCAATAAAATTGAGGCAACGAGTTTACTCAATCAATTTAGTTCAGTAAACTTATTAGGGTTTTCAGTGTACTGCTTAATGTTAGACCATGTGGGTTAGTTTTTCCCGGGCGAACTTTGTAAGTATCGCCATTAATTAACAATATTTTGAGGATAATCTTCACAATTCTTGAGAACTCGATCATAAATACATGGTTTGTATATTTACAAACAGGCAGTAAACAGGAATTAAATTACACCTATAAACTTTATATTATGATAACTTTATTAACAGCCTTTTATACATATTTATGCATTGTAAAGTCGTTTAAATAAAGAACCTCCCTCACACACACTTGGTTTCTCCCATTTCCCATGATGCCCCACGGCACGGGTATAAAAGCACAGTGCGCGTCACGCGGGTTTTCTGAGGATCCATTAAGATGGTGGCCAGCTGAGGTGAGTGAGTGCTGCTTGGAAACAGCGCCTAGATTTATGTGTTATAAAGATGGTCAAATGTAACTTTTCCTCTCTAGTTGTGTTAGAATAATCGTGTGATCACCGGATGGTTTACTGTGTTTGTGTTCAGTACTCGAAGGGTCTGCTGTGACCATCTAGTGGTCATAAAAATGAACAATACCTTCCAAAGTGCCCTGATTAATTACAGCTGCTGGCTTCTCATCTGGTTCTTTGTTTTAATTTATTGTATAAAAATGTGTCGGTGTACTGCCATTAAAATAAATCAAACTCTTGAATTAAATCTGTGATCTGTCAATGTTAACTCTCAGTCCTTACACATGTTCAAAAGTTAATTTGACCTTTAATATATGAATTAGGATAAATGCTAAGGCATTATAATGTGTTATAGGGATGGCTCGGTACACGTACCGGTACCTTTGGGTTCTCGGACAAAGTCCAAATGGAAGTGATTATTATCATTATTACCTCATTATCATCAGCTGACCTGTTCAATGCAGATTCGCTGGTTTTAATCATTAACAATCGTGAGGCATAAAAAGTGTAATTATTAAGTGCAGTTATTAAGAGTTGTACAATTGATGTAAGTGCACTTATGTTGGACATTTTTACTGTTGTTACCACCTTTACAGTGTGGTTGTGACCCAGTAAATTTCCACTACAGTATAGTTTGTATTGTAATACTGTGAAATTTTGGTGCAAGACACGGAGTATGTTTTCAGTTAGCCAATTTTTGCACAAAGCTGTGTCTATGTTTACATTATCATAATTGTGATACTTGAGTGAAGTATATATGTGCAGAATTGTACAATTGATGTACTGCACTAATTTTGTTACAACCTTTACAGTGTAGCTATGACCCATTTCCATTACAGTATAGTGTTTACTGTACTTTAATATTGTGACATTTTGCCAATAAAAAGTCAAAGATTAAATATGATGTTCATTGTTTTATTTCAGTTCGGTGTGCACAGAGCTTGCAGTAAAAAATAAGAACATCATTAAACTTTTTTTATATTTCCATGTTGATTTAACTTAAATATATAAGTACACTTAAAATTAATACCAAGTTAAGTGAATGTAATGGTGTAAGTACATTAAATAAGCGCTAAGTTTAGTGAACTGAACGATTTAAGTATAGTCTACAAAACCGCCAAGTTAAATAAACTTAAATATGCATGTTTTGGGAGACTCCATTACTCAATAAAATTGAGGCAACGAGTTTACTCAATCAATTTAGTTCAGTAAACTTATTAGGGTTTTCAGTGTACTGCTTAATGTTAGACCATGTGGGTTAGTTTTTCCCGGGCGAACTTTGTAAGTATCGCCATTAATTAACAATATTTTGAGGATAATCTTCACAATCGTACCTTGAGAACTCGATCATAAATACATGGTTTGTATATTTACAAACAGGCAGTAAACAGGAATTAAATTACACCTATAAACTTTATATTATGATAACTTTATTAACAGCCTTTTATACATATTTATGCATTGTAAAGTCGTAAATAAAAAGAACCCCCTCAATCAATGCACTTGGTTTCTCCCATTTCCATGATGTATAAAAGAGAAATTTGAGACCAGTGGGAAGAATGAGTGAGCCAGCTGAATGACTTGATCAATGGTCAAATGTAACTTTTCCTCTCTAGTTGTGTTAGAATAATCGTGTGATCACCGGATGGTTTACTGTGTTTGTGTTCAGTACTCGAAGGGTCTGCTGTGACCATCTAGTGGTCATAAAAATGAACAATACCTTCCAAAGTGCCCTGATTAATTACAGCTGCTGGCTTCTCATCTGGTTCTTTGTTTTAATTTATTGTATAAAAATGTGTCGGTGTACTGCCATTAAAATAAATCAAACTCTTGAATTAAATCTGTGATCTGTCAATGTTAACTCTCAGTCCTTACACATGTTCAAAAGTTAATTTGACCTTTAATATATGAATTAGGATAAATGCTAAGGCATTATAATGTGTTATAGGGATGGCTCGGTACACGTACCGGTACCTTTGGGTTCTCGGACAAAGTCCAAATGGAAGTGATTATTATCATTATTACCTCATTATCATCAGCTGACCTGTTCAACACAGCACGGGCTCCGTCAGCAGATTCGCCGTTTTAATGCCTTTTTATTGTTGTTAGCATAACATACATTATGTTAAACCGTTTTTAAAATATGATCTATAAAAACTAATATTTATAAAACGTGTTAAAATATCAAATGTAATGTTAGGCAAATCTGCTGACGCACACGTGCTGCGTTGAACACGCCAGCTGATGATAATGAGGTAATTAGATCGCTCCTTCGTTGAGTGCGTTTCAAACGAATACATAATGACACGCACGTGCCCTGCTCACTTGTTCAATAAACCTGATAGAACAGATTCATATTTCAGAGATGACCGGGCTTTCTGCAGAAGTGTAGTAGGCTAAGTTGATGATTTGCACTGTTTTTAAATTGAGACCTTTTACACATTCTAATAATGTTTTTAAAATGTCTTAATGGTTTTAATTCAGGGAAATAATACAGCTTCTCTTGTTCAAGGCCTTGTATTAAATGTTTATTTGAACATAATTAAGTACAAAAAAGAAACTTGACACTTTAACACTATAATTATCTATCCATTAGTGTGTGTGTGTGAGAGTTTGTGTGTGTGTGAGATAGGGCTGTGACGGTATTGGATTTTTCCTTACCACGGTGAAGCAGCAACAAATATTGCGGTTTGGCGGTTAATCGCACGACCCCCCCCACCCCAGTAAAAAAAAATGACGTGGTCGCACTTGTGCAAGTGCATGGTCTGCTGCTCCTGCGCGCTGCAGAGCCACAGTACATTGTAGCAGGAGTCAGATTTCACTGATCACGTGAAGAGATGCACTTTTAGCGCGAGCCCTTCGTGGGTAGAGCTACGCTCACTGCATCAGCACGAGCTCGAAGGTGCACGCAGCAGACTGAGCAACAGAGGATTTGGTTTTCAAACTAAAGTAAAAGACTGCTTCTTAAACCAGAGAAGGTGACATAAATAATACTGATGAAAAAGAACGTGTTGACTACTGAATACTCATTACCATATAGCTATAAACTAGAGTAATCAATGCATGCTGATTAACTTTTATCATGTTGTATCAAAAAGAGAAATTTGAGACCAGTGGGAAGAATGAGTAGAGCCCTGAATGACTTGATCAAGAACGCATGCAGCTTGAAAATGAACATGGAAATGAATAATAATAAAGTCGTCGTCTTTATTCTTAAAACAGCAAATTAAATTAACAATAATAACAAAATAATATTAATCTCTATAACTGTTTTTTTTTTCAATATCTTCTGAGTTTAATAGGAATTATGGAACAGTCTTTGTCATCGTTTGTAACCCATTCTTTGTACAACAAATTATTAAAAGAATAACCTGAGCAAGCTGCAGAAACCATATTAATTGAGTTTATATCTCATAATTGCTTGTGGAATATGAATTATTTAGGAAAACGTGGGCTGATTTCTAATCGTGCTTTAACCTGGAATGTGTAGGTTGCAGTGTTTAGACTTTTATGAATGGTTGCAAAAATTTATGAATCAGTAAGATAACGAATGTGGTGATATTATAAATGTGTAAACCTGGTAAGAGTTTTAATACAGGGATCAAAAGTTATTCTTTTCGTCACATGAAAATGCCTTGCAAGAGCAGCCGTGCAGGCGGGGCTCCATCCCGTACCGACGCTCTGATTGGACCAGCCGCCTGTGGGCGAGGTCCAAACCCGGACAGTTTAAAACGACGCGCGAGTGCGCGCGCTCTCTCTCTCTGCTCTCTCTTGACTCTCTTGTGCTCCTGAACTCGTAACTGCGCGCTCCAACGCGCGCAAGGCTGACCTGGAAGCCGGTCCGCTGGACTCTCACAACGAAACCAACCAAAGAAGTCCAAGACCGTGCCAAAGCCGTAACACCACAGAATAACGAACTCAACAACTTCAGAGGAGAGGAGAGCTTCCCCGATGACGTCACGCAACGTGAGCCAGCAGAGTTTCCCAGAGCAACGCGTGGAAACCACGTGGACACCCGAAACAAAGAACTGAACTCACGCGGGAAAACGAAGCAAAAACCTCCAGCCTGCTTAAACCAACACAAGCAAGTAACAAACTAAGCATTCCTAATCCTGACTAAACTGGTAAAATTTGATCTGAATGCAGTAACAAAGCAGACGTATTTGTTCGTGATCTTTTTCTGGTTAGTTAAGTTATGAAATAGAAAGAATGGTATTCTTTCCACAGTTAATCTCAAAAACTCTAATGTGTGTGTATGTTTGTGCTTTTTATTAGGTAATCCATTTATGTTAGAATAGCAATATCACGAATAAACCTTTTCCATTTTATAAAGAAGTGTCTCTGGAATGTGATTTTAAGTATTTTCATCCTTATTTGCCCAAAGATAACGCAACCTAGCTCAAATTTGAGAAATTATTAATCTCGTTTATCGTTACCGGGGCCACGGGGAATGGAAGCGAGATTTTAATTGTGATTAACAGAATGTACCTTTTAGTGATTGCTGGACGATCACTTAATACAGTATAAATAAGTTAAATATTAATATTAATTTTAACCAAGCAATATTAAATATTTAACTAATTCCCGGAGCTGAAACAATAGCTCTATATTAAACTGGTTTCATTACATTAGTATAGTGTACTGTAGTATAGAGTAGGTTAGTGTAGTGTACCGTAGTATAGAGTAGTGTACTGTAGTATAGAGTAGGTTAGTGTACTGTAGTATAGAGTACTTTAGTATAGTGTACTGTAGTATAGAGTAGTGTTCTGTAGTATAGATTAATGTAGTGTAGATTAGTATAGTGTACTGTAGTATAGTTTAGTAAAGAAAAGTGTACTGTAGTATAGATTACTGTAGTATAGAGTAATATAGTGTACTGTAGTGTAGTGTAGATTAGTATAGTGTACTGTAGTATAGTTTAATAAAGAGTAGTGTACTGTAGTATAGAGTAATATAGTGTACTGTAGTAATGTATAGTTTAGTAAAGAAAAGTGTACTGTAGTATATATTACTGTAGTATAGAGCAGTGGTTCTCAAACTTTTTACACCAAGTACCACCTAAGAAAATATTTGGCGTTCCAAGTACCACCATTATGACCAACATTAAAATGCAGTATAAATGGAACACACTGCTCCGGGTGTGTGTTCACGGTGTGTGTGTTCACTGCTGTGTGTGTGTGTGTGCACTTTGGATGGGTTAAATGCAGAGCACAAATTCCGAGTATGTCACAATACTTTTACTTTCAGTAGCACCATACACAGTAAAAAAAAAAAAAAGTCAGTTTTAATCCTTAGAAGGATATTTATTATTGTCAGCCTCTTAAAATAAAGTAAATACACAGTTTGAACATGAACACTGCACCATGCTTACTTCCACGTAAATAAAAAACGTAATTATTAAATTAAAATATATTGTACCTAAAAGTGAAATAAAAACTGTACTGTAGGAGTTGAACTTCGGCGCGCTCGACGTCTCCGAATATGCCATAATGCCACAACGCTTTGGGACCCCGGCTGAAGTACTGGCGACATCGGAGACGTCGAGCGCCGAAGTTCAACTGATTTTTTCTTCTGAATAAATTAAGTTTCCTACATAACCGCTGCAGTGTCCTTTTACTAATTATAACTCCGTGCTGATGCGCCAAAAGACAAATAATTTTCTTATTGCTAAATCCTAATCTAAAGTAGGATTTAACCAAATCCTCCACATCCATTGTTTCTAGCAATTCTGTGATTTTCTCAAAATATTAGGAGTTTAATCTCGTATTACTACGAGTTTATTCTCGTAATTTCGACTTTATTCTCGAAATATTATGACTTTAATCTCATAATCTTAGATTTATGTATTTTTTAATGTGGCACTAAACGCGTCGTAAAAAGACGCTCCCATTTAAAAAAAAAAAAAAAAATCGCTTTGGTGGACACACGGCCTGATTTATATTTAATTCTGAGATTCCTCTGCGCACACTAGAACAAGCTCACGCACACTAGTAGCACGCTGCACACACTTTGAGAACCACTGGTATAGAGTAATATAGTGTACTGTAGTAAAGATTACTGTAGTGTGGATTAGTATAGTGTACTGTAGTATAGAGTAGTGTAGATTAGTATAGTGTACTGTAGTATAGTTTAGTAAAGAAAAGTGTACTGTAGTATAGATTACTGTAGTAAAATGTATAGTGTACTGTAGTATAGTTTAGTAAAGAGTAGTGTACTGTAGTATAGTGTACTGTAGTATAGTGTACTGTAGTATAGATTACTGTAGTATAGAGTAATATAGCGTAGTGTATTGTAGTATAGATTACTGTATAGCGTAATGTATAGTGTACTGTAGTATAGATTACTGTATTATAGAGTAATATAGCATACTGTAGTAATGTATAGTGTACTGTAGTATAGATTACTGTATTATAGAGTAATATAGTGTAATGCATAGTGTACTGTAGTATAGTTTAGTAAAGAGTAGTGTACTGTAGTATAGAGTAATATAGTGTACTGTAGTATAGATCACTGTAGTATAGAGTAATATAGCGTACTGTAGTAATGTATAGTGTACTGTAATATAGATTACTGTATTATAGATTAGTGTACTGTAGTATAGATTACTGTAGTATAGAGTAATATAGCGTACTGTAGTAATGTAAAGAGTAGTGTATTAGGGCTTTCAAATTGGCTGAATTTCAAAGGAATAAATTGAGTTAGGGAAAAAAATATTTTGTCTTCTCTCCTGAGGCCACAAGAGGCGAGTCGAGCTAAATATTACCAAATGCACGTTTCTTCAAAGTAGAGCTGGGCAATATGAGCAAAAATCTTTGGCTGATTTACGGTATACGGTAGATATCTCTGTATTTTTTGGCTGATTTGCGGTATACGGTACATATCTCTGTATTTTGTATTTGGATTAAACAAATAAATAAAGAGTGAATATAACCATGTAAGCATATATAATGTGCAAAAAGGGTTAACATTACATTCTAACATTTGTAACATTGCAATCTAAAATAAAAAATAATGCTTTTAAAGCAAAGTTAATTTTTTTAAAATAAAAAATGAAAAATAAAAAAGCACAGATTAGGCTAATTGAGTAAAAAGGCTATTTTGATTACCCCTTTACAGTCACTTTACCGTTAGTGCTATCATACAAATACTCTTACATGTGGGTTTAAAATGTCCAACTACAAACATTTCAGCTAAATGTATATTTTAGTCAGTTATTGCGCTCATATTTCATTGCTCTGTCTGTTTGGCGTGCATGCGTTCAGAACCAAGTCTGTGGAGTTTAGTGGAGAATCACAGAAGCTTGTGCACGTCTGACAGCAATATTTCCACGTCTGTCTAACATTTACAGATGGAGAATATACCTGTGAAATGTAAGTTATGCATTTAGGAAAAGAGCACATAGCTCAAACAGCATGTGTACTTTGCTTGTCCGCCTCTCAGCGTCTCTTGTGCGGATTGTACTTTCAACTTGTTTTATTATCAAATAATATCCCACAATTTCGCAACCATAAAGCCTGCATTTTACAACAATCACCGATTGAGCTGATTCTGACATTAAGTTTGGGTTTTAGGGAGGAACGAATGCGCACCGCTGCGAAAGGAAAGAAGTTGTGCTCGAAGAAACGCGGCTGTAATCCTTAGAAGCCAAAATAAAAATAAAAAGATAATTAGCTTAATATAACAGCCACAGGCCTAACGTGTAAGCAGATGTTTGAATGGTTAGTTCTCTCTTCTATCATTATCAAACAGGGCTTTCATGTTGCTATCATCATTTGTTTAAATATTATTGCATATTAAAAACTCTGGTGCAAGAAAAAAAATATATATATATATATATATATATATATATTATAGCAATAATAAATGCATGTGTTTTCTTAATTTCTCCAGTACCAACAGCAGAACCGATATCGTCAGAGCTTATCGATTCTACGGTCTTTCATAATTTAGCCCCAGGACAGATTTAATACCGGGTTTCGGTATCCATCCATAATTGATTGGAGCTAAATTGGTTTTATCTAATTGTTCTCAAATGTAACAGCTGACTGCTATTCAATTGAATTCATTACATGCCTTTCTATCAAAGTTATCTGATATTAGCAAGATCAATATGAGTTTGTCATATTTTATCACCATTCTCTTAACTGTGATAATGTGAGAAATGTTGAAGCTGTCTGAATATGTTTTTGTTTGAGTGTATAACATTTTTACTCCATTAATTTCCCGCTGAATATTGTGATGCATGCCAAACATGCATGGGTTTATCTCCCCTGTGTTTGTGATTTTAGGTTCATGGCGGTTCCCGCTCCTGCGCCTCCGTCTGCTCGCATGGTCAACCTGTGCTCCGCCGCGCAGAGCATCATGGCTCCCAATCCCATGCTGCAGGGGGCGCTACTCATGCAGCAGATGCAATGCACTGTGTCTTGTCTTTCCGTCACCAACTGTAAGATCTCTTGAAATTGTAATTAACCCTTTTGCATCAATATAAAAGTTACACTTAGGTCCATAGTGGACAAAAATGTGAAGCTTGGGAGCACAGTTACATTTGATCTAATTTTAAAGAAGAACCATGGCAGGTTATTGTTGAAGGACAAATAGTTTAAAAAGTGAAACCAAAAAAACATTATGCAGGTTTAATTTATTAACAATATTTTATATATGAAACTTGTTGAACTCTAAACCTGCAAGAAAAGCAAAGCCATAAATCTAGCCACACCAAGTGTTCCAAACTTGAGGTTGATATCTAAAATTTTCTAAAATTTTCCCCATTAGATGCACTCCGCTGGTGCACACAGTGCTTGGATTTATGATTTGCAGTAGAGTTTCTCTCTCTCTCAGTTTTTACAAGAACACACGCGTACACATAATGTTTTTTATAAAACACACACAAACGACACTCTGACATCCATATTACCAACACACCCACAAAATTATAGCTGCATTATTTTCCAATTGGCTCTATAATACGCAGAAGCAGAAAACCGGATTAAAGCAAGTATTTGCTGCTTTATAGACCAAACCTGGAAAAAGTGTAATTTTTTTTTTATTTGAAGCCTTACCAACAGAATGGCACTTTGTTGTATCTAGTGTAAAATAGATGTATTAAAGAAAATGAGGGTGGAATATTACAATTCCATTAAAAATACACACTGAGCCTAAATTTATGCAGTTAGAAATTATACAAATAAAATGGACAAAAATGTCCATAAGGGTGCACAAGTGCACAAGACTTTCCTAATACCATTTAACGTATTTAAACCTTTTTATGGCATGCATTTGATCAAACTAAATTGAGAGTTTGAAGCCCTGTATTTAAGGTAGCCGTTGGGCACGGCTGTAATGCACTCTACTAGCTCGACGAACACATAATAGCCCAGAGACGTCGAGCAAGCAATTTTTTTTTTTGCGAGTCCTGTCGTTTCACCTCGGAATCAAAAGAGAAAAGTATTTAGAAGCTTCTTTCTAGCAATGTTATTTATGTATTTGTTCATTTATTTATTTCGAGACAATTATACATGAAATAAATCCAGATTTTGGCATCCAGATATTTAGCATTATTCTTTGTAGTGATTCTCATAACCCTAGTGCATCATTTGAGGAGCAGGGCATGCTGTAAGTGTTGTACTGACTGTGTTTTTGGTCCGGTGTGAAGCGGGTGGCATGCGTGGCTTTGCGATGGGAGGCCAGCAGTTTCCTCAGTTCTTCACTGCGGGGTCCAGAGCGTTTCTTCTGGGGCCCGTTCCGATGGGGGTCGCCATCAAAACCCCACACATGGGATTTCCGCGGCACTTCACGCCGCACACGCGCTATTTCACCAATGTGAGTGTTATCAGTTGTGCATGGATTGTATATTTTAATTTTTTTGGTCTTTTAACCAAACAAATTATATCTCATGGCGAGTAAAATAAGTATTGAACACGTCACTATTTGTCTCAATAAAAATATATGTCTAAAGGTGCTGTTGAGATGAAATGGTCACCAGATGTCGGTAACAACACAAGCAATCCATACATGCAAAACAAGTTCAGAAATTAAGTTATGTAGGGGTGTGCGATTTATATATCGTCTGCGATAATATCGTAATTGTCGTTTTAACGATGTGCAATTTGACAATATCGAGTATTTTGCAAAAATCCAACTAACACCTACATAGTGCACGCATTAGACACATACATTAGCCTAAGTGGTGATGAAGGGGTTAAACAGTGCACGTGCACATTTTTTTCCCTGCATGATTCAGTTTATTAAAATGCATTAAGAATGATCACAAAAGGCAAGATATGGAGCAGAAAATGTATATATATATTTACGTTTCATATCGTTAATATCACATGAAGGGTGCCATTTTTTCTTCAAAGATAAGCATGATTACAAATGTGATATTGTTTATTGAACTGTTGTATAAAATCAATAAGTTAATATTAAGAGACTTGCGTTTTAGACACCATATTGCTTGTTTTTTATGCATTTCGCCGACAAAAAATAATTCCAAACAGCTACAGCGGTGTTTTGAGTCTCAGTGATTTGTTCGTGAATGATTCATTCGTTTAAATGATTCAGTTCAATCGCAATGACTCACTTGTTAACAGTGATGTGCTGCTACCTACTTTAGTATAGTAGTAGTAGACACACACACACACACACACACACCTAGAGCAGTGGACACACACACACACACCTAGAGCAGTGGACACACACACACACACACACCTAGAGCAGTGGACACACACACACACACACACCTAGAGCAGTGGACACACACACACACACACCCTAGAGCAGTGGACACACACACACACCTAGAGCAGTGGACACACACACACACACACCTAGAGCAGTGGACACACACACACCTAGAGCAGTGGACACACACACACACACACACACACACACACACACACACACACACACCTAGAGCAGTGCACACACACACACACACACACACCTAGAGCAGTGGACACACACACACACACACACTTAGAGCAGTGGACACACACACACACACACACACACACACACCTAGAGCAGTGGACACACACACACCCCTAGAGCAGTGGACACACACACACACACACCTAGAGCAGTGGACACACACACACACACCTAGAGCAGTGGACACACACACACACACACCTAGAGCAGTGGACACACACACACACACACACACACACACCTAGAGCAGTGGACACACACACACACACACACACACACACACACACACACCTAGAGCAGTGGACACACACACACACACACCTAGGTACACACACACACACACACACACACACACACACACACACACACACACACACCTAGAGCAGTGGACACACACACACACCTAGAGCAGTGGACACACACACACACACACACACACACACACACACACACACACACACACCGAGCAGTGGACACACACACACACACCTAGAGCAGTGGACACACACACACACACACACACACACACACAGTGGACACACACACACACACAGTGGACACACACACACACACACACACCACACACACACACACACACACACAGTGGACACACACACACACGCATGTAACTTTATACAAGATTCACTCGTTTGAAACACACTAAATTATATTAACATTTACTATAGAACCATTATTTCCCCAATAAACATCTAAATAAATACATCTCTATCTAAATTAATTATTTATTATCTCCGCAAGCGATCGCAGTTTGAGTATAGTTCTGTGTAAATAGATAAACCGCGCTGTCAGCAGTTTTCATAATTTAGACAAAAACATTTTAATAATTCTGATAAAACAGTTAAGAAATGCAATAAAATACGATGTTTTGTTTATCACTTATTTCAATATTCCAGAGAATATTATTCAGTGAATTATTCTTCATTCTTTAGTCTATTAAACAGCGTTTAAACCTAAAACTGTAGTTTAAAATGAAGTTGATATGACTTCTGTCCTTTATTTTCTCCATTTGAAAACATTATTTTGCTTATTGTTAATATTAGTGTTGCTGATGATGCTTTTTATAAATAAAATGTTTTTATTGTTGTAATTTGAAAATTAAATTTGACATGAAAGAATGTTAATTTTCAACAGTTTGTTGTTGTTAAGATGACTGAAAGTGAAGAATGGACTTCACTGTTATTTATGTACTTTATAACAGTAAATAAATATCGGTTCTGCATATCGGTTATCGGGTACATAAACATACAAATAATTGGTATCGGTTATAAAAAATAAATATCGGTCGATCACTACTCACAGCTGATCAATGCATGCGATAGCAGGAGCCGTCTTGAAGCTGGCATCACCAACAAGACTTTTGGTATTAAATAAATATATTTCAGTAGTTCAATACATAACTTAATTTCTGAACGTATTAGTTTTGCATGTATGGATTGCTTGGGTTGTTATTGACATCTGGTGGAAATCAACAGTCAACTGCATCTTCAGAAATATATTTACTGAGTAAAATGTTATGTTACCCGCTGTATTTACTAAACCTGTGACTCTCTAACTGAACGCAGGAGTTTCAGGCTCGTCAGCCGGACAGAAAGAGAGAAAACGAGCAGAAGTCTGCGAGCAGCGACAGCCAATCAGAAGCCAGCAGCAGAGGTAATTATAACAGTTGTGCATGAGCGCGCGCGGAAACCGGCGTAAGATGAAGAAATCTTAATCAGCAGAAAAGCACACAAAGACATGATTCCTGTCTGAATCTGAGACAGATTACATCTATTTATTCAATTATCAGCACCTTTTCACATCATTTTATGCCTGATCCTGATCTTAAGGTTAGAATTATGCTCGGAAATAAAAAAATGCTCATGTTTTCTGCATCTTCAGAAAACCACAGATTCTGTGAAGAAGCTTATTTAATAACTTGTGTTCTTTGACATTAAGTAGTATTTTAATCCTTCGAGGATTGCAAGTTAAATTATATTTTTTGAACACATTTGTATCGTTAAAGCAGTCTGTTTTTGTTTTGATAAGTGCATTAAAGCTGATAAATAAATATAATTTGAAAAATCGTCATATTGTGGCATGATGAGAATTTTATGCATATTGTTTTTTAACTCAAATTAGGTATATTATTTTTTTGCATATCAGCATTTTTTTTTAAATGCAGTGCTGATTAATGCATGCATTAATATATATAATCCATATACACCCAATAAAATAATAATTTTATACTGTAGAAAAGTGAAATGCAATACATAATTTGATATATAGTAAGTGTGCGACGTATTATATCTCTGATTATAACACTTCTTTGCAAATTGTGAAGTTTAAAAAAAGTACATTTCAACAAAAAGTAACGGAAGAGATGCAATAAAGCTATTATAATCTACCTTTTCAGATTGAATGATTGTTTTTGGAAAGATATGTGGAGTTTTGCTGGGCATAAATCATAAAGCATGTGTGTTTTGATGTGAACCACAGATGAAGCGTCCGCCGCAGCCGCAGCCGATCCGGAATCTCGAGTCTTGAAGCAGCACGATGAACCAGCGACCAAAAAACAGAAAACACAAGAGTCAGTGGCTCTCTGTTAATGTCTTAAAGTCATCATGAGATCAAAGTAGAAGCATTGGCAGTCGTACTGGGACCGATTGGTTGTGCACATCACTCCTCGGTCACATGTGGGACTTCTTTCATTGAGAACGAAGGCTGATTTGAGGAAAATCTTATGTTTGGTGTGTTTGTGCAGATGTGAGGAGGCTGTGGAGACTGAATCGGCTCCGAGCGCTGGATATAAGAGCTCAGATCCTGCAGGTAGGGATGATTTCACCTTATTAAACCCTGTTAAAGGATGATTTCACCTCATTAAACCCTGTTAAAGGATGATTTCACCTCATTAAACCCTGTTAAAGGATGATTCTGGCAGTGATGCAATAGAAAAAAAATGAAAAATGTTATTTGCAGTAATGCCATTACAATGGAGGAATGTGAAAACATGTCAATTTGAACACCAATTTTGCTGTAACAATATGCTATTGACCTGTTAAATTGCCCTAACGAGGAATGATAGTGACGTCTCCGTATAAGTGCCACTTCATTTGTATTCGTTTTTTCGTTTGTCATTTTTTGTGCGATTTAGTCGTTTTTTTTTTTCATTATGTCGATATAGTTTGTTTATTTTTTTTCTTTTTAGCATTTGTTACTGTAGTGCATCAAGTTAAACTAAATGAATATTAGAAATGTTGCAGAGACTGTCTTTTATACTTGTGTATGTAACATTATATAATACATATTTATTTCAAGTAATTACTTTTTTTTTGCTTATGGCTTTTAACTATAATAACTAGCATAATAAAATATAACAACTATAAATATATATAAATATACACAATGCTGCTCAGAAGTTTGGGATCAGTAATATTTTTTATGTTTCTAAGGGAGTGTCTTCTGCTCATCACGGCTGTATTTATACGATCAAAAATACAGAAAAAACTGTAATATTGTAAAATATTTTTGTAATTTACAATAAGTTTTTAATTGTAATATAATTTAACATATAATTTATTTCTGTGACACAGCGCTGTATTTTCAGCATCATTATTGCAGTCTTCAGAGTCACATGATCTTCAGAAATCATAATAATATGCTGATTTATAATCAATGTTGGAAACCGTTGTGCTGCTTATTTTTTTGAGGCCTGTGAGGTTTTCCTTTTTATTTTTTTGGTAGGATTCTTTGATTAATAAGATTTTTAAAAGAATATGATTTTTTTTGTTTGCATTTTTGTGTTGCAATAAACATTGCTATTCAAAAGTTTGGGGTCAGTACATTTTTTTTTTTCTTTTTTTTCAAGAAACTAATAATTTTATTGAGGAGAGATGTGTTAAATTAATAAGAAGTCATAGTAAATACTTATATTGTTAGAAAAGATTTATCTTTTGAGCAAATTCTGCTCTTTTTAACTTTGTGTTAATCAAAGAAAAAATATCACATGTTCCAGAAAACAATCTGAAGAGCTTCAACACTCATAATAAATTATGATTTCTGAAGATCATGTGACACTGAAGACTGCAGTAATGATGCTGAAAATACACACAAATAAATTATATTTTAAAATATATTCAAATACAATTTATTTTAAATTGCAATAATATTTCTGTATTTTTGATTGAATAAATACAGCCTTGATGAGTAGAAGACACTCCCTTAAAAAACATTAAATATGTTTTGAGCAGCAGTATATATATATATATATATATATATGTATGTATATATATATATGTATGTATGTATATGTATGTATGTATGTATGTATGTATGTATATGTATATATGTGTGTGTAGTGTACTGTTGTATAGTATAGAGTAGTGTAGTATAGTATGGTGTAGTATAGTGTACTGTTGTGTAGTATAGAGTAGTGTAGTATAGTGTACTGTAGTATAGAGTAGTGTACTGTAGTGTACTGTTGTATAGAGTAGTGTACTGTAGTGTAGTAGTATAGAGTAGTGTACTGTAGTGTACTGTTGTATAGAGTAGTGTACTGTAGTATAGTGTAATGAAGTATAGAGTATTGTAGTATGGTGTAGTATAGTGTACTGTAGTGTACTGTTGTATAGTATAGAGTAGTGTACTGTAGTATAGTATAGAATAGTGTAGTATTGTATGTTCTGTAGTATAGTGTAATGCACTGTAGTAGTGTGCTTTAATATAGAGTAGTATGGTGTAGTATAGTGTACTAGTGTACTGTGTGCTGTATATAGTATAGAGTAGTGTACTGTGGTAATATGGTGTAGTGTACTGTGTACAGTAGTATCGTGTATAGTAGTAATGTACTGTGTGTAATGTAATATAGAGTAAGTGTACTGTATTAGTATAGTGTACTGTAATATAGATGTAGTGTAGTATAGTGTAATATAGAGTAGTGTACTGTGTAATGCAGTATAGAGTAATGCACTGTAGTATAGTGTGCTATAATATAGAGTAGTGTACTGTAGTATAGTGTATAGTGTACTGTGGTAATGTAGTATAGAGTAAGTATAGTGTACTGTAATATAGAGTAGTGTACTGTAGTATAGTGTAATATAGAGTAGTGTACTGTAGTATAATGCAGTATAGAGTAATGCACTGTAGTATAGTGTGCTATAATATAGAGTAGTGTACTGTAGTTTAGTGTAATATAGAGTAATGTACTGTGGTATAATGTAGTATAGAGTAATGCACTGTAGTATAGTGTACTGTAATATAGAGTAGTGTACTGTAGTATAGTGTAATATAGAGTAGTGTACTGTAGTATAATGCAGTATAGAGTAATGCACTGTAGTATAGTGTGCTATATAGTGTAATATGTACTGTAGTTTAGTGTAATATAGAGTAGTGTAGTGTACTGTAGTATAGAGTAGTGCACTGTAGTATAGTGCAGTGTAGGGTTGCAACGATTAGTCGACATTATCGACAACGTCGACAATAAAAAAATTGTCGACAAATATTTTGTTGTCGAGAAGTCGTTTGATCTCATATGACCTAATGTAAGAGCCTGCAATACTGCGGTTTGACCAGCGTTGCGCTGTAGCGCTTCAGCCCTCCTGGGTGCAGTTTAAGAGATGAATTCACCGCTTCAAACCCAGCCGAATGAACCTAAAGCTGCTGAGTGGCGTTTGGATGAACATGTAAATATACGCTGCGCGCTTTCCTCTCAATATAGAAATAAGCACAACTAAATCTGACCACGGTTAAAAATGCATCTTATTACAGCAATGTGATGTTTGCACGAGCTCTGCAGTAAAGTTGATGAGTAGAAGACACTCCCTTAAAAACATTAAATATGTTTTGAGCAGCAGTGTATGTATATATGTATATATATATATATATATATATATATATATATATGTATGTGTATATATATGTGTATGTGTATATATATGCATGTATGTATGTTTGAGACCCTGGAGTACGAAAGCAGTCATAATAACGCGGTATATTTGTAGCAATAGCCAAAAATACATTGTATGGGTCAAAATTATCAATTTTTCTTTTATGCCAAAAATCATTAGATATTAAGAATGTTTCATGATGATACTCCTACCGTAAATATATCAACTTAATTTTTTATTCGTAATATGCATTGCTAAGAACTTCATTTAAACTACTTTAAAGATGATTTTCTCAATATTTAGATTTTTTTGCACCCTTTAAAATATTGTTCTATCATAACAAACCATACATCAATGGAAATATTATTTATTCAGCTTTCAGATAATGCATAAATCTCAATTTAGATTTTTTTTTTCTTATGACTGGTTTTGTAGTCCAGGGTCATATTTGTGTATGTATAATATAATAATAACTATACTATATTAACTAAAATAACTCCAATGCTGAATAATCTGTGAAACAATCGCGTCATAATTGTTTGGCTGCAGCTACCTGATATATCTAGAAACCATGTTGCACTTTGAGCTGGAAGTAGTCTTCTCTATGGATGTGTGTATAGTTATGTGTTATGAATGAGTGTAATCATCTTCATGTGATTTGATCTGATGTGTTTTGGATGAACCCACGCTGCAGGAGGGAGGGCAGAACTGCAGAGTCATAGCGGACTGTCAAGCGGCCGAGGTTTGTGCCATCATCTCTGTATGTGACCACATACATTGTTTTCACCATAAACCATCACACAGATACACGGAGACCGTGAGAGATTAAATGTCTTGCTCGGGCCATGCTTTACAGGATTGAAAGCACAGAAGCGCTTATTTAAACATGTAGTAGCAGATGTGTGTTGTAACAGATCACATGGTTCTGGATTATAGAGGGCGCCATTATGTGCACAGACACTCCTGAGTCAAAGACTGGTGAGAACTCGGAGACCTCCAGCAAGTTCTTCTGCTATATTTGCAACATCATTTGTCATAACCAGCAAGTAAGTTTCTTAAATATTGTTTATATGACCTAATATTAGGGCTGCAACGATTAGTCAACATTAATAATAAAAATGGTCTACAAATATTTTTGTTGTCGAGTAGTCGTTTTTATAGTTGTATAGTGTACTGTAGTATAGTGCAGTGTACTGTTGTGTAGTATAGTATAGAGTATTGTAGTATGGTGTAGTATAGTGTACTGTTGTGTAGTATAGAGTACTGTAGTATGGTGTACTGTTGTATAGTATAGAGTAGTGTACTGTTGCATAGTATAGAGTATTGTACTGTAGTATGGTTTAGTGTACTGTTGTATAGTATAGTATAGTGTACTGTTGTGTAGTGTAGTGTAGTATAGAGTAGTGTACTGTAGTGTACTGTTGTGCAGTGTAGTATAGTGAAATGTAGTATAGAGTACTGTAGTATGGTGTAGTGTATTGTTGTGCAGTATAGTATAGAGTAGTGCACTGTAGTATAGTGTAATATAGAGTAATGTACTGTGGTATAGTATAGTGTACTGTAATGTGTCTCAGTAGTGGATAGTATAGTGTAATAGAGTAGTGTACTATAAATGCAACATACAGTAAATGCACTGTATTATAGTGTAAGACATTTAATATCTAATATGAGTCTATAGTATAATAACTCTTCCTCAGTGATAATAGTGTAGTGTGCATATTAGTGTACTGTAATATGCACAGATACTGTCTAGACAAACTGTGGTATAGAGTATATTGATGTGAAGAGTTATATGGATTAGTGTACTCTATAGTGTAATATAGAGTAATGCTGTGGTATAGTATAGAATTGTGGACTGATGTTTTATAGACTGTATTCTGTAGTATAGTATAGTGTACTGTAATGCACTGCATTTTAGTGTATAGAGTGCATGTACTGTTAATATGTACCAGAAATTAGTGTAGTGTGCTGAAATGCACAGTGTATATAAGTGTGCACAGTAGTGTGTAGCAAATATAGTGTAGTCACGCAGTAGTATAGTATAGTGTACTGCAATAGATGGTGCTACTGTGGAGACTTAATATGTAGTAGTGTACTGTATGCATGTGTTGTAGTATAGTGTAATATAGAGTAGTGTACTGTAGTACAGTATAGTGTACTGCAATATAGAGTAGTGTACTGTAGTGTAAGCCCGGTGCCATGATGTCTGCCCCCCCCCAGAGAGGAACTGCAAGCCCGGTGCCAGTAATCAACAGAAACTACCTCTTACATATGTAACAGCCACCTTTGCACACTGGGGGTCCACACGGGTTCTGACGGTCTTCATGGACCGAACTGAGGGATCTCCCTCCCTCATCACCTAAAATCCATGCAGTGTAATATGTACAAAAGTAACCATATCATCTGTTTGATATCAGCGAATGTCTCAGTGCGTCTGGTAAAATGGTCTCATTCTCCCAATCATAATGAAAAGCTAATAGTTCTGAAATATGAGAAGTATTAGTGGAGAAGTGGTGCCCTCCCCTGATCTTCTATTCATATCGCCTCCTGTATGTAAATAAGCATTCCCTGCCACAGGATATCAAGAAGCCTTTTGGTTGAAAATTCTAAATTCAATAATTATAATAACAAGACCACCATTTGGTGGGCTTATTGTTATCTGGGCTTATGAAAGGAAAGCGGGACACAAAGTTCTGTGCTGACTGCCGCTACAAATCGCTGTGTGTAGTTTTCATTTGCCAGGTAGTATTGACTTAACTGATGATTCTATTCTTGTAACATTGGAGTTTTGAATTATTGCTTCGATTACCTGGTTAATAAATTGTAACGTTTGATTCTATTCTGACTGCCTAAGATTCTTTCTCTATTAGAGTAGCGGATTCTTATTTAAGCCTCGTCAGTTTATCATCATATAAGCTAAATTATCATAATATCATATTTCAAGTGTACTGACGGATGCAGGAGGTTAATTCCATTTAGGGCCATATATATATACGCCGTCTGGTCAAATAAATTGGTGAGTAAAAAACCTCTGACTTTTGATTTAATGTTACTTTAAACAAGGTGACCAATCCAAAGTTATTATTTGAATGTATACATTGACCTACTAACATATCTGATAATGGCCAAAAACCTTTACTGAAGTAAACAAATTGAACTCAAGTTCTGAGGGGCTCAAGGGTTATCCATTAATTTATGATTTAATATTGGGGCATCCAAGTGTGCATTGACAAATCTTAATACATAACCATAATTGTGATTGACACGTTACGAGATTGTGTCCGTGAGACCTGTGAAAACTCAGGGCCTCTGTAGTTTCCCTAATTCTGATAAACGCGACTGAAAAGAATAATCAATCATTCGTTTTCATATTTTAATGATGCACAGATATCATTAAAACCTTTTCATTGGTCAGATGAAAAATAGAAATAAAATATATAGTCATGAGAAGTGTTCCATTTAATGTTGTGTCGTGAAAAGGAAAGACATACGATTATGAGCCCTTTTTCGCTGAGCGACTGCCGTCATTGGATTTGAAGGCCTCTCTTACAGTAGATATAGTGTATATAATAGTGTACTGTAGTATAATGCAGTATAGAGTTTTACTGTGTATAGTGTGCTCTAATATAGAGTAGTGTACTGTAGTTTAGTGTAATGTGTGTGTGTAGTGTATGTCTCTCTGTGTGTGTGTGTGTGTGTGCACTCTCTGTATAGTGTCAGTGTGTGTGTGCAACGATTAGTGTGTGTGTCTCTCTGTCACAATAAAAATTGTCGACAAATATTTGTGTGTGTGTGTCTCATATGACCTAATGTAAAAGCCTACAGTACTGCGGTTTGACCAGCGTTGTGCTGTAGTGCTTCAGCCCTCTCTGGGTGCAGTTTGTGTGTCTCGTGTGAATGAACCTGCTGTGTGTCTCTGTGTGTGAACTCTGTGTGCGGTCTCTGTGATGTACTCCTCAGACAATCTAAACATGAAAACCAGTCGATTTCATTTAATATTAAGTTTGCTAATGATCAAATCTCTTTATTAGTGGAATTTTTTATTAAAGTGACAGTTTATTTTGCAAAGATCAGGCGATCAGGTTTATAAAGGTATACAAATAATCTTGATGTCATTCAGTTACTTCATTCATATCGTTAATTGCATGGTGAATGAGAGAGATCTATTTTGTGTGCTAAATATATATATTTGCATAAATTGTAAAGTAATTGTAATGACATAATACGACTTTCAAGCTGATTACCGTTATATATTTGTTAGAAAATGCATAACTCAACATTTTAACTAAATTGCAAAAGCTGAATAATCAGTGAAACAATCGACGATCAAAATAATTGTTTGTTGCAGCCCTACCTGATATATTAGCAGCATAATTGGTGCAAGACTTTGCATTAATCATGTTGCTTTTCATAAGCCTCGCTGATAAAAAGCATTTTGACCCATTGCTTTTGCTCCAAGTCGCTTTGGATGAACCCATCTGTTAAATGCATAACTGTGTGTGCAGAACTTGCAGAGTCATATGAACGGACTCCCGCACCAGCAGAAGATAATGGAGATCCAGCGCATGAGTAACGTGTGTCTCATCATGCTGCTGCAGCGAGTCCAGGAGTCCCTGCAAGGAGCTCACGGAGACCGGTGAGAGATTCGGATGCTGCTCGGGCCATGCTTTACAGGGATCCCCGGGTGTTAAGCTTAATATAACGTCTCTTATTTAAACATGTAGTAGAAAACCTATAAAAGATGTGTGTTGTTTAACAAACACATGGTTTTTGGATTATAGGGGGGCGCCATTATGTGCACAGTGCATTCTGCGTCGATGATGTCACTGGTGTTTCAGAACTCAGAAACTCCGAAAATACAATACTGATATGATAACACATTGTGTGTGTAATGTTCAGTCGAAGTGCAAGCGATGTAAGACCTTCCTAGTGATAAGAAAGATGCCTGTGGACAATTAAAACTAGCTAAAGACACGCGTCTTTCTCTCTCCAATTTAGTCCTGATGACTGAGTATTTTAGTAGAGCACAGAGCTTACAAACGACTGAGATGAGAAGCGTTAGATGCCATCTGTTAGGATGAAAACAGTTTCTCAGCGCGGATCTTACTCGATATCAGAGGCGTTCAGACTCCTTGTGGAGGGAAAAATCCATGGTACAGCATTTGGTTTAAACCTATATATTATATTAACCTTTTCTACTACATATTTCGGTATGATACACCAATTACGTTATATTAAGCCATGCAAGACTTAATACCCAGGGATCCCTTTAATGCATTTATGCTTCAGAGGTTTAAAGGAATCCGGTCATCTGAGATTAGGGTGAGTTTGTTTCTTCATCAGATCTGGAGAAATGTGTCTCAGCATCAATGGATGCTCTGCAGTGAATGGGTGCCGTCAGAATGAGAGTCTGATAAAAACATCACAGTAATCCATCAGTTAAAAGCCAGCATTAAGACATTTTAATATCTAAAATATGAGTCTATAATCCATAATAACTCTTCCTCAGTGATAAAGTGGTTTGGGGTGAATTAGGAGAGAAATCTGCACAGATCAAAACCGCTCTAGACAAACATGTGGCTGGATTTTGATGTGAAGAGTTATTATGGATTATGAACTCTTATTTTAGACATTAAAACGTCTTAATGCTGGGTTTGTCTTAATTGATGGACTGATGTTTTTATCAGACTCTCATTCTGACGGCACCCATTCACTGCAAATGCATTTTTCCGGTATGGTGCATTACTAGTTAATATTCCAGAAATTAAACGACTTCCTGAAATGCACAACTATATATAAAGATGCACAACTCGGTCTCCTGTAGCAAGAGTGATTTGTTTTCACGCAGTGAGAAGAGACCGGGTCTGCAGAGATGGTGCTCCACCTGCCAGGCGCACTTCACCACCGGACGTCATGGAGCATCGCAGAAGCAAGGAGCACAAGGTGAACCGGACACTAGTCCTAACCAGGGCCATCTCAAGCGTTAAAACTAGCTCCTAAATCTGTGAATGGTTAGGAGTACAGAAGAGGAAGCTGAACGATTCATTGCATTTGCGATAATATCACGATATGAAAGAACGCACTACATGTAAACGATATCCTTTGTTGTACTTTCCGTCAAAATAACGGAGTTCATTTGGAAGTCTTCAGGTTTTAAGAACTGACGGGATCTCCTGTAGTGGGCGGAGCTAATGCGCAAACGGGAATCTCATTGGCGGCACTCACCTATTATCATCCCTGTTTGGATTTCAGCGAATCAGATCGAGCTAATGCAGACGTCCTGATTAATATTCATGAACCCAGCAGCTCAATAGTCCTTAGTGCGTTTTATATGTTATTAGTAGGAGAATTCGTGGTGCTCAGTTGGGGACACTTCATTTCCAGCACAATCATCGACTTGATTGCACAGATATTATTTAAACTGAACTGAGCTGGACAATGCCATTACTAAATTCAATAATGAAATGCATTCAGCAGATAATTGAGTTAAATCCTGTCATTTTACATTATTGACAAAATTTGCCTATTTTGATATTGTGCAGTGCTTTGTTACAATTTGTATTGTTAAAGGCGCTATATAAACAAAGGTGACTTGACTTGACTTGGTTTTGTTATCTTATAAGTTATTTATAGTTTTTTTCCTTTTTTTTTTTGAAACAATAAAATAACAACAATATCTTAAGCACCAGTCCTAAGTTCATACAGCGTGACATGCATTTATACATGGTTATTATAATTACTAAAGTTATATCATCATATAATGCTAAATTATCATAATATCATATTATAATGTTTGACTGACTGATGCTAAGTGAGGTATTAAAAAAACTGTCATTTTGCCATATATATATATATATATGATAATTAATATTAATCTGGTGAGTAAAAAAAACAAATATTACAAGCCAATGAAGATTGTAATGCCACGGTGTCCATAAAGGGTTGATAATATTTGCAATGTCTCTCACTTTGTCCCACAGAAACATTAATATAGTGTAGATTAGTTTACAATGTATAGTTTATTATATTTAGTGACCATTTCATTAATTTAACATATTTAATATTGGGGCATCCAAGTTATTTGACATATTTAATCTTTTGTTTTTAAGTAACACGTTACTTTCCCTGGTAATTAGTTTATTTTATAACGATGTAACTCAGTATTTCCTTTTTTAATTCCTTTTTTAATGTAATTCCTTTTTTAATGTAACGTACCCAACACGGCACACTATACAATGATTTATTGCTTGTCTGTTGAATAATACAGAATATAAAGAGCTTTTAAAAAATATTGGTTCAAAAAAAATTGAAATTTTCAAAAATCATTCAGCTCTAGTCATGAGCCACAAACTCTCCTAAAACAGCCGCTTCGGTCAATCTGCCTCAAAACATAACATTTGACGATTATGAGCTTTTAAAAAGGTGTCCGCTTTGGTTTTGAAGGTCATCACAACTCCTTTGATATGCTTTTCATTAATCAATTCGGCAACAGCTGTTCTTGAGTCCAGTTTTACTTTCTGTGTGTCTCTGTCTCTGTGTGTATGTCTGTCTCTGTGTGTGTGTGTGTGTGTGTGTGTGTCTCTCTCTGTGTGTGTGTGTGTGTGTGTGTGTGTGTGTGTCTCTCTCTCTGTGTGTGTGTGTGTGTGTGTGTGTCTCTCTCTGTGTGTGTGTGTCTCTCTCTGTGTGTATGTATGTCTGTCTCTGTGTGTGTGTGTGTCTCTCTCTGCGTGTATGTCTGTCTATCTGTGTGTGTGTGTGTGTGTGTGTGTGTTTGTATCTCTCTGTGTGTGTCTCTGTGTGTGTCTCTGTGTGTGTCTCTGTGTGTGTCTCTGTGTGTCCGTCCGTCCGTCCGTCCGTCCGTCCGTCCGTCCGTCCGTCCGTCCGCCCGTCCGCCCGACTGTCCGTCCTCAGACAATCTACAGAATTACCAAATTTTGCCATAAGTTAAATATATTAAGTTTCTACAATATATAAATCTATTGTAGAAACTTAATTTCCTGTAAAGCTGCTTTTTTCAACGATTGTTTCATAAAAAGTGCTATACAAATAATCTTGAATTGTGTGTGTCTCTCTCTCTCTCTCTGTTTGTGTGTGTGTGTGTGTGTGTGTCTCTCTCTCTCTCTCTCTCTCTCTCTGTGTGTGTGTCTCTCTCTCTCTCTGTGTGTGTCTCTCTCTTTCTTTGTGTGTGTGTCTCTCTCTCTTTCACTGTGTGTGTGTCTGTCTCTCTCTCTCTCTCTCTCTCTCTCTCTCTCTCTCTGTGTGTGTGTGTGTGTGTGTGTGTGTGTGTGTCTCTCTCTTTCTTTCTTTCTTTCTTTCTTTGTGTGTGTGTGTCTCTCTCTTTGTGTGTGTGTGTCTCTCTCTCTCTGTGTGTGTGTGTGTGTGTGTGTGTGTGTGTGTGTGTGTGTGTGTGCAGCGCTGTGGCCGCTCGTCCAGCTCCAGCTGCACCGTCTGTAAGCTGCACTTCAGGACACACAGAGAGTTTGTGGAGCACATGCAGTTGATGGAGCACACGCAACGAGTCGAGCAGGTGATGAATCACAATCTTTCACTCGTAAAATTCATTGAAAGTGCTTCAGACGAATGTTTCGATTCAATAGAGTGCAGTCTTCATGTACGGCATAAATTGTGTTCGGAGTAATGCACTTAATACTGTAGTCTACAGCACATGCAGTGAACTACACTGTAAACAGAAAAACGATTTGCAGGACATTTTACAAGAAAATGCATTTTTAAAATATATTGTTTTAATTATGAAATTTATGAGCACTTTTTGAGTCAAAGTGGTTTCAAATTAAATCCTACTCCAGGTATTATTCTTTTCAATGTTTAACAGTATTATTTTAGCATCTTTGAGATATATATTTTGTTTATAATAATTTCTGGATTCATTTTAGTTGAAGTTTTAGTAAGTTATTTATGTTTAATGTCTACATAGTTTTTATTATTTTTAGTTCAGTTTAAGCTCAATTAAAATGAGTAAAGTTGCATAGACAACAAGATGAAATTAAGTGTTATTTTATTTGAGTTAGTTTGTTTTATTTCAAGTAAAAAAAAATATATATATTTGTTTTATTAAAAATTAATAAAATAATTATCATTTTATTTCAGCTAATAGCCAAGACAACCTTTCCAATTTTCATTTAGTTTAATTTGAAGTGCTAAAGTCACTAAAACACAATAAAATAAGAAGTAAAAAATTTATAATTCCCCTTTGTCAAACATATTTTATTGGACTGTCCCGCTTTTAACAACTCGTAAACTCACTTGAAGAGTTTAGTATAATTTTTGTAGAATTCTAATGTAAAACCTATTGTGTAATATAACTTGTGTTTGTTTGTTTGCTGGGTTTTATTGTATTTGTTATACTTGAATTTGTTTAAATAGTTTTTGTCATGAAAATAGCCTGAGACGCTGACATGGCATTAAATACAAATATACTACTACAAAAAAAACGATATAGATATTTAAAAATAAGTACTAAACCAAATGAAACAAAGAAAGATGTAATTGAGACTCTGAAGAGAAGGTGTGATGTGACGGTACTCTCTCTGCTGTGGAAGGAGTCACATCTGATGAACACTGACATGTTTCTGGGTGAAGAGGACGGAGAGAGAGAACAGGAGGTGAGATCTGTGTGTGTGAGAGAGTGTGTGTGTGTGTGTGTGTGAGCGTGCGAGTGAGAGAGTGTGTGTGTGTGTGAGAGAGAGAGAAAGAGAGAGGAGAACGGGGAGGTGTGTTGTGTGTGTGTGTGTGTGTGAGAAGAGAACGGGGAGTGTGTGTGTGTGAAAGAGAGAGAGAGTGTGTGAGAGAGAAAGAGAGAGGAGAATGGGGAGGTGGTGTGTGTGTGAGAGAGAAATAGAGAGGAGAACGGGGAGGTGAAGTGTGTGTGTGAGAGAGAAAGAGAGAGGAGAACGGGGAGGTGAAGTGTGTGTGTGTGTGAGAGAAAGAGAGAGGAGAACGGGGAGGTGAAGATATGTGTGAGAGAGCGTGTGAGTGCGTGTGTGAGCGAGCGTGTGAGTGCGTGTGTGAGCGAGCGAGCGTGTGAGTGCGTATCTGTGTGTGTGTGAGCGTGTGTGAGTGAGTGTCTCTGTGTGTGAGCGTGCGTGTGCGTGCGCGCGCGTGCTGCTGAGCTGGTGTGACTCTGTGTGTCTCCTGTAGGAGGGCTTGTCTGCACAGAGAGAGGTCACTCTCGAGGATCTGACTGAAGGCGAGGAGTTCGACTCCGATGCGGTGTACGGTGGGTAATCAGCCGCAGACCTCAGGGTTTACGCCCCTTTGTGTCTCTTACAAAATATACTGAGCAGCCTTGATGAAGACACTTTGTCTTCAAATGCGTTTGAGTCATTGTTTTGTTAAATTGTGTCTCTGGAGCACAAACGCAGTCATAATAACACGGTTATATTTGTAGCAATAGACAACAATACATTTATGGGTCAAAATTATACATTTTTCCTTTATGACAAAAATCATTAGGATATTAAGATCATGTTCCATGAAGATATTCCTACCGTAAATGTATCAACTTAATTTTTGGTTAGTAATATGCATTGCTAAGAACTTAATTTGAACAATTTTAAAGATGATTTTTTTAATATTCAGATGCTTTTGCACCCTTTCAAATATTGTCCAAACATAACAAACCATACAGCAATGGAAATATGATTTATTCATATTTCAGATGATGCATGCATTTAAATTTCCAAAAATTTGACCCGTATGACTGGTTTTGTTCTCCAGGGTCACATATATAGATATAGCAACTGAATTACAGCATATTCAATAGTTATTATTAGGGATGAGCGCGTACAGCATTATCTGTATCTGTATCTGTTAACCATATGAATTATCTGTATCTGTACTCGGACTGGGCGGGGCCTAACCCGGAAGTGGGCGGGATTTAACCTGGAAGTGGGTCGGGTTGTCTTGAAATGGGCGGGGCTTTAACCGGTATGTTATTTTAAGCATGCAATTGATATGGGTTGATCAGAAATTGTTATATTTATTGCTGATTAGAAAACTATTTACATGACAGCATCAGCATTGAGCTTCAGATCAATGGTTTTGATCACGATAACAAACGAACTATATACAGAACAAGTTTTGCAACAATGAATACAACACATGCGGTTGCAATTATGAAGTAAAATGTAATGAACAAGAGTTTTCATCTCAACATAACTTTCTTTTTTTAACTTTAAATTTTTTTATGATCAGTGTGAATTTTTTTTTTTGGTTCTTTTTTTTTTTTTTTTTACACCAGGTATGTGTGTGTGTGTAGCTAATTAATTTGTAATATAGTTTTATACCACTACTTTTTTTTTTTTAATGAAATACAGCAAGAAAGTGTCAGACACTCTTGGTTTAAAAGGTTTAAAAAAGAAAAAAAAATTCGCATTCTACCAAGCACCACGTCTGAACAAACCCCACGTTTACCAAAACTCTACTGGTTAATAAGTAAGTACTACAAACCAAAGTAAAAAACAAACCTGAAGCTGAAGAAACCCTAAACGTTAAAGGAAAAAACCCGCGAACCTGAACCTGAGTGACTGAGGGAGAGACAGAGAGAGAGAGCGCGCTGTTCTCTTCTCAGTGTTCTGTGTGTGAGTGAGCAGAGCGGGACACAGCAACACAATAGGGGTCGTTCACATATCGCGCCTAAAAACGCATGGAAAACGCTAGGCGCGCTGCTTTCTCCTTTTTTTCCAAAGCGCTCGGGTGGTTGCGCTCCGGAGGCGTTTGTCGTTGCTAAGCTACCCTTTAGCTGCGCTCTCCGTTACAAGAAGGTGCGGTGCGCTTGCGGCATTCTGAAAAGTTGAGATGTTTTTATCTCGATGCAGCGCGGACGCGCCTGGAAAAAACGAGCGCGTCGCACCGCGAGCGCGTCGCTTCCATTATGAGCGCGCCGCTTCGAGTATGAGCGCGCATACCGCGCTTCTACATTTGAAATAACGAACTTGAGCACGCAAAAGACGCGATATGTGACGGCCCCTAAATCTGTATGTGTGTAGGAGAGGGGCGCTGTGACTAGCCCATCACAGAACGCAGACACAGTCAGCTACCCAATGAGAATTTTTATTCAATCCGAGCACAGATATTGACTCGTATTACTCGTATGATACCGTGCACTCGGCAAAGTGCTTTATCCGTGCGGATACTCGTTTCAGCCAGTATCCGGCTCAACTCTAGTTATTATACATAGTGTCTGCAGGCTTCGTAAAGGCAAAATTAAGACCACGAAAAAATATATTTATGGAAGGAAGTCATTAAAATGAAGTGAGTTTATGACAAATATCTGCCGGTGGATTCTGAAAAAGGACGTTTATTTTTCATTCTCCATTGATTGATGTTTACTCGTATTAAGCATAAACTCACTTATATTTGACACATTTCTCAAACTATATTTGATATGGTCATTTTGCATGTTAAGTATATATTTGTATTGGATATCTAGACGAACACAATGAGGAAAACATTATTTTTGCAGTGCATGCAATATTTACTACCATGACTTTATGAATTCAAGATTTCTTAAAGGCCTTGATTTGAAGAAAAGTGAATTAAGACTTTATAACCCTCAGAAACCCTGAATAACAATGTGACCCTGGAGCACAAAACCAGTCATATTTATCCGAACGCTGAATAAATCATCTTTCCATTGATGTATGGTTTATGATCGGACAACATTTGAAAGGGTGCAAAAAAAACTAAATATTGAGAAAATCATCTTTAAAGTTGTTCAAATGAAGTTCTTAGCAATGCATATAATTAAGTTTACAGTAGGACATTTTCTAAATATCTTCAAGGAATATGATCTTAATATCCTAATGATTTTTGGCATAAAAAAAGTATAATTTTGACCCATACACTGTATTGTTGTCTATTGCTACAAATATACCCGTGTTATTATGACTGCTTCTGTGCTGCAGGGTCACAGCTCAGTATTATATCACTCATCTGCTCCAGCATGATCGAGCACTAGCTCCAGCTGAAGCGTCTTGTTCTCAGATGCGTCTGAAAAGCATGATTATTATGTCTGTATTGGCAGGCTCGAGCTTCGTGGTGCCCGTGGCAGTGTTTCTCTGTCGTCTCTGTAATGAGTACTATCACTTTGAGTCTTCGGCTCGACACACACACTGCAAGACGCTCAAACACTTCCAGAGTCTCAAGGTACGCTCAGCATCTCCTCTTTACAGCTTCCGGTCACCGTTTAAAGATAAATCAATATATGCTATTTGTATGTATTATTAATGTTATGCTTTTATTAAATGCTGCAGTTTATAGTTCAGCTGCGTGTTATTTAGATTTATTCGTTTTAGTTTAATTCTAGGCTCAGATTCTCATTGTTTTGGTGCATAATTGATATCAATATATGGTTTAGCTCATTAATTATTCAAAAGTATAGCTTGATTGACTTTCTTCATGTTTCTGCTCTTATTGTGAACAATTTATCTGGGAATAATATTCCATAAGATTTATTTCATCTTAAGACTGTTTCTTGCTATTATTTCAGTCTTGGCATTTATTTTTGTGTTCATTTTAGTTTTTAGTCCTTTTATTTTAATTTTTTTTACATTTATTTTAGTTTTAGTATTTTAATTAACTTGTATTATTATTTTCTAATTTTTAAGTAGCTGCCAATTAACTTATAATAGTGATTTTTATTATTTTGAGTGTTTTTAATGTAATTTATGTTTTATATATCAGTTTTATATTTATTAGTATGTGCATATTAATACAAACGCATGCATGCATGTATTTATATATACATATGTTGTTTATGTATAATATAAAATATATATTTTCAACATGCATTGTATTTTTATATGTATAATAAATATACACGGTACACACTCATATGTAAACAAAAACTTATTTTGGATATGTATTTTTTATTTTAGTTAGCAATAACACTATTAAATATCCTATTTACATCATATTGTGGAAGCAATATGGTTTGTGAATAGTATTTCCTATCAACTCGTTATTTAAATCAGCGTCCTCATAATTAATTAAATATTATTGTGAATGTATGCGCTTTAGAAAGGCATCATAGTTGTGAGCAGTCATAATAAAGTGCATTATTGTTGATGATAATATCTGTTATTGTGCAGCGTTATAAAGCCTTAAAGAAGCTTGAAGGCTCCAGCTCAGCAGATCTCATCAGTCCAGATCAAACCGCTCCGCTCCCGACGAAACCAGCCCCGCAGAGCCTACAGGCCTGCAGCAGCACCCTCACATCCCAGCGCACAGGAAGTGCAGCCGCCGCTCGCACGGAAGTGCAGCCGCTCGCACGGGAAGAAGCTGACGCCGTGGAGCTGGAGTAACAAGTAAAAAAAAACAGGCTAAATAAAGTTATTTCAAACAGAATACAAGATTATTTTGCTGCTTTTGTTAATTTTTTGCTTGTCTAGAAAATCCTTCTTGATCATATAAATGCATAAAATATGCTGAAACTATTTTTAGCACATATATAATTGCTATCTTTATACATATAATTTATTTAAACACACACATAAATATAATGTCTTTAATATATCATTATATTAATTTTTTGCATATATATATATATATATATATATATATATTATATATATATTAAATATGCTGAAACGATTATTTAATTGATCTCATTTAATTGTCAAATATTTTCCTCATTACTGCAAAGCAAAAATGGGATTATTGCAAAGCAGTTGCACTGAATTTAATTTATGCAGTTTTTAATCTTCACAAATTAATAAAATAGTGTGCAGACAGAATGATTTTGCATTACAGTAATGTTATCTTTGGGGGGGAAACATTAAGAGTTGTACATGTTTGGTTTTGGTGCCGTTTTCTGAGAGACTGACTCCAGAATGTGGCAGCGTTCATAAACCTGCGATCCAGAAGATCCAGAACAGAGACGGCTTGTTTTGTATTGGACTGACACTGACGGGACACAGACACACACACACACTCTCACACACACACATACACCACACAGACACACACACACACAGAGACAAAAAAAATTCACTCTGTATGATTTATAAGTGTTTTGAATTATGGGGACACTGAAAATGTCCTCATAAATCACCTTCTCCTTGTAATACCTTATTTTCATGACAATTAAGCACATTTCCCCCTCATTCTCATTACTTTAAAAATTTTAAAACAATAATTATATAGTGTAATATTACAATAAACTGTAACTAATATTCCAGCAATGAGAATCACATTTGACTATAGTGACAACACAAAACGTGTCTGTGTGTGTGTGTGCGTGCGTATCTACATATAAACACGTATTATATTCTAAATATATATTACTGATAAATAATTGCATAATTATAAATGTGCATAATATATAATTATATTCATAAGAATGTGGTATTAAAATGTGCATGAAAATAAGAGTTGAAGACGTATTGATGTGATCTAAATATGCTTTTATTGTGTAAAGCTCTTTTCTCTTGTTTGTATTCAGGAGTGATTGTTAGGTTTGTGTGTTGATTGTTTATCCGAGGAGCGCTGATCATCCCAGCATTAGTGTGTGTGTGTATGTGTCTGTGTGTGTCTCTGTGTCTGTGTGTATCTCTGTGTGTGTGTGTGGGGCAGGGGATGGGGGGTTAGTTGAACACTGGAAACATCAGCAGCTATCTGTGCTGATACAGAAGCACTGAGTGACTTCTACAGACCGCATTTCACTTTCAGAAGATGAACAATTTTGATTGCTTGTTTTTCTTTTTATGCAATTTTTGTATGACCATACAGATTTTGTCTGGCATCCTCACATTATTTCCATGCATGACATTTAAAACCATTTTAACTTGTTTTCTCAGATATCAGTATTACTGTAATGCTGTGTTTTTAATCACAGGCAGTGTAATGATACAAACCTAGATGCATAAATACTTTGTATAAGCATATATATATATATATATATATATATATATATTATTTTTGGTTTTGGGGTGAAATGTGAGCAGGTTATGTTCTATTTCAAAGGAAGATATAAGATATTTCATACTGTATTCAGAGTACAGTAAAATATCTTATTGAGTGGCGGCTGCTGCATTTATTTTATTGACAGAGTAATGTTAATTTTTCATGTTTGTTGTGGAAGGAACTGCTTTTTTTATAAGAAAAGCAATCATGAAACTAGTTCCCAGTAGTCCGGTTAGCAAGACCAGCTGAGACCAGTTCAGGCTGGGTCAAACCGGTCTTCAGCAGGAGATGCTGGTCTTTAGATTGATCGAGGGCTGATTCGGCTGTTGTGGAGGTGGATTATGACCTGTATAATAACTGATTATGAGCAGATGATATGTGTTTGAGAGACGAAGAACCGACAGTCAGATCAGTTCTGGTCCGACAGCTGACAAACTGAACTGCATTTGACTCATTTTAATTTTATTAAAATATTTGATGATTGAGGACTTTTGGATTATTTTATAGACTTTACAACTTGAAAGAAAGCTTGTTTATGTGCTTGATAATCGTATTTAACATCGGTTTCCAAGACCGCATTGAGATGCTATACTACCGTACACTAAAATGCACTATACCACTCTACAGTATACTGTACTACCAATCACCACAGTACACTACAATACATTATACCACTCTACAGTATACTATACTACACTGTACTACCAATCACTACAGTGCACTATACTACAATACACTATACAGTGTACTATACTACACTGTACTAATATCCACTACAGTACACTGTACTACAGTACACTGCAATACACTATACCACTCTACAGTGTACTATACTACACTGTACTACCATATACTACAGTACACTACAATACACTATACCACTCTGCAGTGTAAAATACTACACTGTACTACCATTCACCACAGTACACTATACTACAATACACTATACCACTCTACAGTGTACTATACTACACTGTACTACCATTCACTACAGTACACTATACTACAGTACACTACAATACACTATACCACCCTACAGTGTACTATACTACACTGTACTACCATTCACTACAGTACACTATACTACAGTACACTACAATACACTTTACCTCTCTACAGTGTACTATACTACACTGTGCTACCATTCACTACAGTGCACTATACTACAGTACACTACAATACACTATACTACTCTGCAGTGTACTATACTACACTGTACTACCATTCACTACAGTACACAATACTACAGGACACTGCAATAAACTCTACTACTCTAGTGTACTATACTACACTGTACTACTATTCACTACAGTACACTATACTACAGTACACTATACTATTCTACAGTGTACTATACTACACTGTACTACTATTCACTACAGTACACTATACTACAGTACACTGCAATACACTATACTACTCTACAGTGTACTATACTACACTGTACTACCATTCACTACGGTACACTATACTACTCTACAGTGTACTGTACTACTATTCACTACAGTACACTACAATACACTATACTACTCTACCGTGTACTATACTACACTGTACAACCATTCACTACAGTACACTATACTACAGTACACAATACTACTCTACAGTGTACTATACTACACTGTACTACCATTCACTACAGTACACTATACTACAGTACTAAGATGAAAGTGTACCAGGCCAGTGTCTTTAACATTCTTCTTTACGGCAGTGAGACCTGGACTATGTACATCTAGCAAGAACGCAGACTTAACTCTTTCCATTTGCGCTGCCTGAGGAGGATCCTGGGCATCACCTGGCAGGACCGTGTCCCAAACACTGAAGTGCTGGACGAGGCAAAAACATTCAGTATGCACGCACTCCTTTCACAAAGACGCCTACGCTGGCTCGGCCATGTCTGCCGAATGCATGATGGCCGGATTCCTAAGGACATCATGTATGGTGAGCTCGCCTCTGGCACCAGACCAACAGGCAGACCAGCGCTCCGGTACAAAGACGTCTGCAAGCGTGACCTGAAAGCCGGAAGCCTGAATCCCGCAGACTTGGAAGCTGCCACCGCACACCATGTCAGCTGGCGGCTCGCCGTAAGGACCAGCGTAAAACTGAGCAAAGGAAAGAGAAAGGGCCAGTGGGAGGAGAAGAGGCAGCGCAGGCAGCAGAGAGCAGAGTCAGTGCCCACAGAAGCAGTCACAGGCTTCACCTGTAGCAACTGCAACAGACTCTGCCTCTCTCGTATTGGATTGTTTAGCCACAGCAGGCACTGCAATCCCACAAAAGACTGACTCGGGCGCAGATACTCCATTGTCTGTCGAGACAGAAGGATGCCAGAGACTACCAGTCACTACAGTACACTATAGTACTCTACAGTGTACTATACTACACTGTACTACCATTCACTACAGTATACTACTCTACAGTACAGCAGTGGTTCTCAAACTTTCTACAGCAGCGTACCTCTCTTCCACTTAGACCGCAGTCACACCTTCTCTATTAAAGGACAATATTTGGCCCCTTAAATTGATTTAAAGGTGCATTGTTTACCTTTTATAGAGACAAAGGTTTTCTATCCTTATTAATTGTATGTTATGTTTTATGTCATATTCCTTAAAATTCCATTAAGTGTAACTTGACAGAAAGCTTGTTTATGTCATTGATAATTGTATTTAACGTCGTTTTCCAGGACCGCGTTGAGATGCTACTATAGCTTTAAATATTTTTAATTATTTTTATTTTTTTTATATTTGTACATTTTCTGTTTTGAAGTTAAATTGAAGATTATTTGTTTGTAATATTTAATCTTTTTATTTTTCATTTTTTCAATTTTTTTGTAATTTTTTCAATTTTTTTGTGTAATATGTCTGCATTTTTTTATTCATTTTAGCAAATCAATCAATCCTTGGCAACTTATATTTTATTTAATTTAAAGTAAAATTGATTTAAAGTAATGATGTTTTTATGCTCTTTAGGGATGTCACAGTTGTCAATATAATGCTCTGTTTTATATAATCTCTGTTTTATTTCTCCCAGAATGGTGTGTGTGTGAAGAAACACGCGTTTAACATGCATTTGTAAAAGCAGCACACTCGGACCATCTTCTCTTGTAATAACAAGCCTGTTATCCATAATTATACGCTGTTTTAACACCAGTCGAGTGCTAGAAATACTCTTTTGTCATCTGATGCGGCTTCTCATCACAGAAAGAGGCAGAGAATATAGATATTCTGTTCTCTAATGTGATTAGAAATATATGAAAACACCCGAGATGGCTTGAAGAACACATAAACGATATATCATCGCAGTTATTATTCATAAAATGCAACGTTATGTATTTGTATTCCGTTACATCCATTCATTTTCTTCGTATGTTTCAGCGACTAAAATTACCGATGACGTAGTTTCTTGCGAAATACAAGATCTTCAAGAATCGGTGTTTATGCACAAACAACTTCCCGAGAATCATAATTGTGTTAATTGCTAAAGTTTCTGGGACGTCATCAGTGCTGTGATGCATCTGTGCAGCGCCCTCTGGTGTCCGGTATGAATGACACTGTAATAAGTTTAATATAGAGCTATTATTTCAGCCCCGGGAATTATACATTAAATATTCAATATTGCTTGGTTAAAAGTAATATTAATATTTAACTTATTTATACTGTATTAAGTGATCGTCCACCGAACACTAGCCTCAGCATATCCTGTCAACTTAGAGCTTAGGTAGCTTTCTCTTTTATGGCAATAAGGATAAAACTTCAAATCACATTCCAGAGACAATTCTTTATAAAATGAAACAAGGTTTATTCGTAATACTGCTATTCTAACATAGATGGATTAACTAATGATACACAACACACACATGCATAAGGGATTTTGGTGAGTAAACTCCTAAAGTTAAAATTAGCCCTTTTAGCTATTTTAACGCTTGACTCGACCGGAAAAGATCACGACAGATGCCTTTACTCTGTTACTGCTCTCAGATCAGATTTTACCAGTTCAATCAGCAATATAGATTTAGTTAGATGATACTTGCTTTGTAAATAAGCAGGTTGGATGTTGGTTTCGTTTTCTTCAAATGCGTTGCTCTGGTCTTTGTCCTCGGAGGCCACGTGGGTGGTTCGGGCTTCTTCGGGTGCTCTCGCGTGGAAACACGTGAGATGTGGATGCTGCCGCGTGACGTCACAGAAAAGCTCTCCTATCGTCTGTAGGCGTTGAGTTCGTTGTTCTTTGATGTTATGCCTTCTATCCTTCGAATTCGACTAGATGGTTGGTTTAGTCGGTGTCGAGGCCAGAGTTCGGGTAAGAGCGCGAGCAGGCAGCGAGCGAAGAAGTACCAGCAAAGTTACGAGCGCTGTTCAAGAGATGTTCCAGAGAGCCACGAGAGTCAAGAGCCAAGAGAGCGATTTGCGACTCGCGCGTTGTTTTCAACAGTCCGACTTGCCCATGCCCACGGGCGGCTTGTCGAATCCGATTGTCCGTATGGGGCGGAGCCCCGCCCATGTCCAGGCTTGCTGGGCTGGAATTTAAGTTCTGTGATATCTCTTCACTTTTGGGAAAGATAAATTTATCGATCTTTATACATGTATAATTATGCAGGGTGCTAAAATTTAACGGTCATCAACACAGTTTGTCACATCCGAGGCCAGCTTTCTTTAGAGATCAAACACCGCATTTTAACACACACATTACAGTTTATGCCGTTTAAAGCATGATTAAAAATTCCCCACATTGTCCTAAATAATTCGCATTCGAAATCATCACATCATGCCTATGAGGGAAAGAGTACACATTAAATATCCATATATTTATTTGTGTAGATAGTTGTAATAGTCATAATTGGAATAACTGTCAGGAGTTCGGTTTTCCTTGGTCTGTCCGATGGAGAAGAGTCCTGCTTTGGGTTAAATGGGGGGGGGGTTGAAATATGCTCTGGAATGTAGACTTGAAGGCGTCCAGAGCCATTCCCGGAGACATTCGTACCTTTGCACGAAGGTTAGTGATGGGATCAGTTGCCCTTCTCCCTTTTGCAGAGAGGGAGAACTTGAGGAATAATTCATGTCTGTTGCTGGGTTGAATTCTCTGTGTGTGTGTTCGCGCCGACGTAGCACTACAACACGCACGTCTATAGCGCTCAATAACGGACAATGCATCGTATTTAGGGTAATAAATCAGAAAGATAATACCTATGTTAAGCAGACATATAATAACCCACGCTATATGTTGCAAAGATCACTGATGCACGTATTGAACCTGATGATTTCTTCCGGTGGCGCTGCTGAGTTCAGTCGCCTGTGAATTAGCTCCGCTCAGAATTGTGCTTTTATGTGTGTTTCTTTACCTATTTTTTTTTTTTTTTACATCTCTTTTGATACGTGTATGTCTGCAATGATTATGTACGACAGAAGAACACTTTTGGACATTGGACATCGCTACACTAACCTGATTAAGGATACTTTATCCACGGACCCAGCGTGGCCATTGGAGATACTTCGGAGCACCGAGTTGAACAATGACCACCTGAACAACCGAAGGAGGCGTAGGAAACACCGCGGGAGACGTGCTGGAATACGCAACAGACTGAGGAAAAGGGCTCACAGCCCTCCTCTACCAAGTATTCTGCTCGCTAATGTCCAATCCTTGGAGAATAAGATGGACGATCTTAGAGCCAGGATTAGTTTCCAACGGGACATTAGAGACTGCAACATCTTTTGTTTGACTGAAACGTGGCTCACGCCCTTGGTCCCGGACACCGCTGTAATGCCGTCTGACAACTTCTCTGTTTTACGGATGGACAGATCAGCCGAGGCCGGAAAAAACAAAAGGTGGTGGAGTGTGTTTCTTTATTAACAAGAAATGGTGTGACCCCAGGAATATCTCCATTCTGTCGCGTTCCTGTTCGCCTCATCTGGAGCATCTCTCCATTATCTGCCGCCCCTTCTATCTGCCCCGGGAATTTACATCAATCCTCGTGTCTGCCGTTTATATTCCTCCACAAGCAGACACTAGCGTGGCTTTGTCCAATCTCCACGATGAAATCAGCGGATATGTCAACAAACATCCCGACGCTGCTTGTATCATCGCTGGGGACTTTAACAAGGCCAACCTCAAGAAAGTCCTGCTGAACTTTCATCAACATATATCCTGTCCAACCAGAGGACTGAATACACTGGATCACTGCTACACTCCGCTCAATAACGCCTACAAAGCCCACTCACTGCCGGCTTTTGGCAAATCAGATCATGTCGTCATCTTTCTCACGCCGGAATACAAACAAAGGATCGCTCGCGAACCGCCGGTGGAGAGGGAAGTGACGCGTTGGTCCCCCCACTCTGAAGCTATGCTACAGGCGTCTCTTGATGACGTCGAGTGGGACATGTTCCGGGCGAGTTCATCTGACGTCAGCGAATTCACGGATGTAGCAGTAAGCTTCGTAAACACGCTAACCGAGCAAGCCACTGAAACGGTAACAATAAGGACATTTACTAATCAGAAACCGTGGGTGGACAGATCAATCCGTGATGCGGTTAACCATCGCACTGACCGCATACAATGCCGGTCTGTTGTCAGGAAACATGAGCGAGTACAAAACATCGTGCTACGCTCTCCGGCGTGCAATACGAGCCGCTAAGCGCCGGTACAGTGAGAAAATTGAGTCACATTTCCAGCTCAATGACTCTCGACGCATGTGGCAGGGACTGAAGACCATCTGTTCCTCTGGAAATAAATCCTCCGCAGAGGTGAGAGCAGATCCGCTGCTGGCCGAAGAGCTAAACACCTTCTACGGTCGCTTTGACTGCAATGGCGGCGCAAATCTGCAGAACAGCCCGTCAGGAAGCAGCAGACAGAGCAGCAATGATCATGTAATCACCTTTTCAGAGGATGACGTTCGGAGGGAACTAAAGAGAGTGAACGTCAGGAAAGCAGCAGGACCTGATGGGATTACTGGCCGCGTTCTGAGGTCCTGTGCTGATCAGCTTGCTGGATTGTTTACTTCCATATTTAATGAGTCTCTTGCTACCTCTGTTCCCACCTCCTTTAAAAAATCTGTCATAATCCCTGTGCCTAAGAACAGTAAACCCGCTTGCCTGAATGACTATCGTCCAGTTGCCCTCCCATCGACGGTCATGAAGGTTTTTGAGAGACTTTTAAAGAAACACATTTGCTCCTCCATCCCTGCTACCTTGGACCCTCTTCAGTTTGCCTACCGGCCAAATAGATCTACTGACGATGCCATCTCCCAGGTACTGCACTCCTCCCTCACTCACATCGACAGCAAAAATGGCAACTATGTCAGGCTGCTATTCATAGACTACAGCTCGGCTTTCAACACTATAGTCCCCACCAAGCTGACTGTTAAACTCTCAGACCTTGGCCTAAACACTTCACTTTGTGACTGGATTCAAGATTTCCTCACCGCCAGACCACAAGTGGTGAAAGTCGGCCAGTTCACCTCCAACTCCATCACCCTGAACATAGGAGCCCCACAGGGCTGTGTCCTGAGCCCCCTGCTATACTCTCTATACACCCACGACTGCGTGTCCTCACACAGCTCCACCTCTATTGTCAAATTTGCGGATGATACTGTGGTTCTGGGCCTCATCAACAACGATGGCGAGGCCGCATACTGGATGAGGTGGAGAGACTTACATCATGGTGCCAGGACAACTGTCTCTCTCTGAGCGTGAGCAAAACTAAGGAGCTGATCGTGGACTTCAGGAAGAGACAGCAGCAGCCCTACACTCCTCTTATGATCAGTGGGACCCCTGTGGAGAGGGTGAGTAGCTTCAAGTACCTCGGTGTAAACATCTCCGAGGACCTGACTTGGACTACACATTCAAACACAGGTTAAGAAAGCCAGGCAAAGACTGTACCATCTGCGACAGCTGAGGAAATTCAGGGTCTCACCAGCTATCCTGAAAACTTTCTATTCAGGGGCCATAGAAAGTGTTCTGACTCAGTGCATCTCAGTGTGGTATAATAATGCCACAAACCAGGACTGCAAAGCTCTACAGAGAGTCGTGCGCTTAGCTGAGCGCATCTCAGGGTCTGCTCTCCCCTCTCTGCAGGACATCTACCTCAAACGCTGCAGAAGCAGAGCTGCTAAAATCCTCAAAGATTCTACTCACCCCGGTAACCATCTTTTCTGTTTACTGCCATCTGGCAGGCGCTTCAGGAGCATGATGGCAAAGACTGAAAGACTGAGGAAGAGCTTCTTCCATCAGGCTCCTAAACACAAACTCTGTTTCATAAACTCACAAGACCCATTGTCAACTGTAAATATCATCACATTCTCATCATTGCTGCTCTATGTACAATACCATGAACAACCCGTCTGCACATCCCTCTTATTCACATTACTATTTATTAAGTCCCAGTACACTGTTTTTTCTTTTTTGTACATCTTATTGTTTTTTTGCACATCTTGTTGTTTTTTTGCACATCTTATTGTCTTTTGCACATCTTATTGTTTTGCACTTTTTTATTTCATTGCACATTTTACTCTTATTTCTCCTTTTCTTACCATATGTATGCCCTTGTGTTATGTTACTTATATAATTTGTATTCTTATTATTTTGCACTGTCCACTGAGCGGACCTGATTCGATTACATTTCACTTCTAATTATACCCTGTATAACTATTATGTGACAAATAAAGAAACCTTGACCCTTGACCTTGATGCATGCATAAAGTTTTATATATCACTATAATATAACTCTGTCACATATTAGACATACTCTGTCTAATAAGCCATTAGAGGCTTTAATCTAATACAGCACAGTTTAGACCACACGTATTAGTTCTACACTATCGGAGCGTCTTCAGGGGACTCTGGCTCTTCATCAGGAGGAGGATGAGGATGATGCTGGTCTCTAAAGTGACTCGGGCTCTTCATCAGGAGGAGGGTCTTCAGGGGACTCGGGCTCTTCATCAGGAGGAGGATGAGGATGATGCTGATCTCTGAAGTGACTCGGGCTCTTCTTCAGGAGGAGGAGGGTCTTCAGGGGACTCGGGCTCTTCATCAGGAGGAGGATGAGGATGATGCTGGTCTCTAAAGTGACTCGGGCTCTTCATCAGGAGGAGGGTCTTCAGGGGACCCGGGAGCTTCATCAGGAGGAGGATGAGGATGATGCTGGTCTCTGAAGTCTCTCCGGGTCTGTCTGTTGGACTCCAGCAGCTCGTGCAGTTTTCTGTTCAGAGCCTGGTTTCTCTGCTCAATGTGGTCCAGACAGGAGTTGATCTGGTCCAGCATGGAGTCGATGGCGCTGTATTCTGAGTGAACAGCAGCATGTTTACATCATTTCTACACATCACTCTTGTGTTGATATTGAGCCTAATGCAGTGAGATCCAGATATTAATCCTGACTTCTGTGTTTCAGTAGTTTTATATCGTTTACAATGTTACATGTGTCCCTGCAAGCAGTGCACAGTATATCTGTAGCAATAGCAATAATACATTGTATGGGTCAAAATTATACATTTTATTTTATGACAAAAATCATTAGATATCATTAGATATATATCATATTCCATGAAGATATTTAGTAAATATATCAAAACATATTTTTGGATTATTAATATGCATTGCTAAGAAATTCATTTGAACAACTTTAAAGATGATTTTCTCAATATTTAGATTTGTTTGCACCCTTTCAAATATTGTCCTATCATAAACCATACATCAATGGAAAGATTATTTATTCAGCATTCAGATCAGGGGCGTAGCCACGGGTGTGCCAGGGTGTGCCGGTGCCACCCACAGTGGCAGCTGGCACACCTAAAAACAGATGCAGAATTATAATTTTTTAAAACAAACCAATTTGGGCTGGATAAATATAGGACAGAACACATTTGGGGTTAATTTTACCCAGTAAATCGGGTTGTTTATTTAACCCATCATAAATGGTTGATTTAACCCAGCTAATGGGTTTATTCGTTTCTATTATAATATTAGCTTTTTTTTACTTTATGCATGAAATAATATTTACAGATTAATTTAAATCCTCTAAACTTTTGTAAAATACTCCAGAACCACTGGTTTACGTGATAACTTCCTTTATTTCTAATTTGCTTGCTTTTATCCTTTACACATTGCCCTATTTAATCTCGTTTAAAAAACATTAGAAGTAAAGATTAAACATTAAACCGATGTAATTCACGAGTAAATGGACCACTCTGTAATTGTGCTTCCACCGTAACGGCGCTGGCTCTCACGCCCGAGCTGGAGTCGTGTTCGGCGGGAACTGATCACGGATAAGACCGCCGCCCTGCGCTTCACTCATGGACGAAATGAACTGCGATGCCCTTCATAACCTGACCAAAAACAAACAGTAAACAGCTCTGAGGACATTTTTTAACATCCAAAGTATTTGTGTTCTGTATCTTTATAAATACATCATTTATTTTATGCAAAGCATCAGATTCTTCATCAAGCAATAAAACCGACGCAACGCGAGTGACGTTTGTTTATTGATTCACACCCTGCGCCTGTATGTTGCTCTGCATACATTTGAACGATATTCTGCACAGAAACAATTTTATAAATAAAATAAAATGTACACAAACTACCCAAACACTGGAAAAATAACTCAAATAAATTACCCAAAAGGCTCATCTCAGCATTTGGGTTAAAAAAAATAATCCAGGGCTTTTTTTAGAGTAGGCTGCTTGTTGCACAGTATTTCTTTTATTTTCTTAAATTATTATTTAAGTCAAAATATATTTTTAGTATAGGCCTATTTGTTTGTTATAATATATAACGCCTAGCTTTATTATGTTGTTCTCTGCTTGCAGAAGTGCTGCAGGTGGGTGATATGATCATGTAAATCACTGTGTGCACATGCAGTTTTATTTTATGTACTTTATGTAATATTAGCCTATTCGTGATAAACTTGAATGCTGTGTACATCGCGTGCCATTGCCTACAGTCCGGTAGCCTATGGTCAATATAATAATTAATTATGTAATAATGTATATAATAATTCACAAAGGTCAAGTAGGTTTGTTTATGCATTAAACGAGAAATGGATGTTGTTCCCTCAACATAGCGAGGCCACGACATGAGGAGGCCTTTACCGTTATTGTTCATATTTCGATTTGTTGTTCAATCAATCTTCAGTCATTCAAATAAATAAATATTCCAAGCCCAGAGTCAATTATTCAAAAATAACTGTTTTGATCTGATCATATATAGCCTAAACAAGTCATGGGTCTGAGTGCTGTTATTGGATAATGTTGTATTGGAGATTAATCCTAATAAACATGTTGCTATAATTAAAACCATTACATTAAATACATTTAAAACAGTGTATTTCAATTCAGCAGCGTGCAGATCCTCGTTTATGTCAGATGAGCAGCGCGGACACTCGCTCACCTCAGCTCTACCATATATCTATTATAACGACACATGTCGTTATTACGAGAAAAATATGTCGTTATAACGAGAAAAGATGTCGTTTTAACGAGAAAAATATGTCGTTTTAACGAGAAAAGATGTCGTTATTACGACAAAATATGTCGTTTTAACGAGAAAAGATGTCGTTATTACGAGAAAAGATCTCGTTATAACGAGAAAAGATCTCGTTATACGAGAAAAGATCTCGTTATTACGAGAAAAGATCTCGTTATAACGACATAATTGAGTGGAAAAAATATTATATGGATGGCAGTATTACGTCACCGTATGAAATAGAGTGAAACATTGTGAATACCATAAGCAATTAATTTTATTTAAATGGTCGATGATGTTTTCATGCTCTATATAAAACAATAAAAGTAATATACACTGTATCATGATGAATGCTACGAGTCTAAATATGTTTAGAACATGTTTATGATTATTAATAGCCTGCTCCGTTCAAAAATAGATTTTAATAACCATTAGTTTCTCAGATATAATTTTTTTTTATGAAAGTATAAAGCATGCATGAATTATGGCTACAAAACCTATATATACACAGATGCTCCTGATATTAACATACTTTGTGGCATTAATCTTTAGTCTTTATCAAGAGGTTCATTACGTGCTCGCACAACAATACATATTTAATATAGTCTGCAGGTACACTTATTCGATCAGATTGTTTTTAATTGAAGCAAAACACAGATACAAAGGTAAAAATATAAACAGAAAACGTACTCTAAAAATATACAAAGTGCAAAAAGTATATTCATAATCTCCCGCTGGATCCGCTCCTCGGCTATCTTCGAGAGAAACGTCTCCTCAACAGACATGTTTGGGTTGATACAGAACTACTGGTTCGTCTGGCCGGAGGAGAACTGGCCCCCCGACTGAGCCTGGTTTCGCTCAAGGTTTTTTTCTCCGTTCTGTCACCGATGGAGTTTGGGTTTCTCTAGCTTGCTTAGTTATGAACACTTCATCTCCAGCGATATCACCGACTTGATTACACAGATACTAATTAAAATGAACTGAGCTGGACGATGACATCACTGAACTCTATAATCAAATGCCTTTAACTCAAAAATGGGTGTTTAATCTTGTCATTTTACATTATTGAAAGAAAGATTAGAAACACAGAGTGTCAAAAATATATTTAATGAATAGAAATATAAAAAAAAAATGAGGAGAGGGGAGGTCACTCTTGCTGCATCTGAAATTAAATTTAAACAGAAACTCAAGTTAATAATTTGCACAGCAGCAGACCTGAAAGTGAATCATATCACAAGACGAGCTAAACTCTGAACTACAGACAGACTGACTGTTTCTACTTTAGAGAACAAGAGTCTACTGAACGAAAGAGCTCATAGAAGAGCTCGATGATCTTCAGAATCATAATAATCTTACCTCAATGCATGGCAGTGGCAGGTCAGGCTGTGAACATCAAAGATGACATGTTAAAGGGAAAAGGAATGGAGCTTCAATGTGAAACGTGTGTATGTGTGTGTATGAGAGTGAGAGTGTGTGTGTGTGTGTATGAGTGTGTGTGTGTGTGCGAGTGAGTGAGTGCATGAGAGTGTGTGTGTGTGTGTGTGTGAGTGAGTACGTGTGTGCATGTGTGAGTGAGTGGGTGAGAGTGCGCGTGTGTGTATGTGTGTGTGCGCGCGCGTGTATGAGTGCGTGTGTGTGCGCAAGTGAGTGCGAGTGAGTGAGTGCATGAGAGTGTGAGTGTGTGTGTGTGTGTGTGTGCATGTGTGAATGAGTGGGTGAGAATGCGCGTGCGTACGAGTGTGTGTGTGTGTGTGTGAGTGAGTGAGTACGAGAGGGTGAGTGAGTGAGTGAGTGTGAGAGAGTGAGAGTATTAGTGTGTGTGTGTGTGCGTGAGTTTGTAAGTGAGAGGGTGAGAGTGTGTGTGTGTGTGTGTGTGTGTGTGCATGTGAGTGAGTGAGAGGGTGAGAGAGTGAGTGCGTGTGTGCATGTGAGTGAGTGAGAGGTGAGAGAGTGAGCGTGTGTGCATGTGAGTGAGAGGGTGAGAGGTGAGTGCGTGTGTGCATGTGAGTGAGTGAGAGGGTGAGAGAGTGAGTGAGTGTGTGTGTATGTGTGTGAGTGAGAAATTGAGTGTGTGTGTACATGTGTGAGTGAGTGACAGGGTGAGAGAGTGAGTAAAGGAGTGGGTGAGAGAGTGAGTGCGTGTGTGCATGTGTGAGTGAGTGGGTGAGAGAGTGTGTGAGTGAGTGTGAGAGAGTGAGTAAGTGAGAGAGTATGAGTATGTGAACCCTCACACACATCACTACAACTACCTGGGTTTGAAAATCACATCCACTGGAAACTTTAACCATGCTGTGAATGAACTGAGAGATAAAGCACGCAGGGCCTTCTACGCCATAAAACGGCAATGTCCTATAGAAATCCCTATTAGAATTTGGCTGAAAATAGTAGAATCAGTAATTGAGCCCATTGCACTCTATGGCAGTGAGGTGTGGGGTCCACTGACAAACCCAAGTCAAGATCTCACCAAATGGGAAAAACACCCGATTGAGACCCTGCATGCAGAACTCTGTAAAAATATATTACACGTGCACCGGCACAGAACAAATAACGCATGCAGGGCAAAATTAGGCAAATATCCTCTAATCACTAAGATACAAAAAAGGGCAATTAAATTCTGGAAACATCTGAAGCTCAGTGATCCCCAATCATACCATTATAAAGCCCTGCAATACCAAGAGATGAACAAAGAAAGCAAGCCCTTCCTCCAGCTGATCCAGAGCTTCAGTCCTGATGCTTCACTAACATCTACTGATGCTCTGAATCACAACATCAGAACCAATCAGATCACTGCACAAATCAAACAGAGCTACATCACTCACTGGCAAACCCAAACTCAACAACAGAGTAAAATGCAATGCTATCTGTCCCTAAACAGAGAGTACAGTATGGCAGAATATCTGTTCACAGTGTCAGATAAGAAACTGAGAAGCACGTTGACCAGATACAGACTCAGCGGACACAAGCTGATGATAGAGACGGGCAGACACAGACAAACATGGCTGCCCCCGGAGCAGAGATTGTGTTCACACTGTGACCTGAATCAGATGGAAACAGAACTGCACTTCCTGACAGAGTGCTCCAAATACACAGATATACGGACAGTGTACTACGACAAAATACAGCTGATCCATCCCACATTTACAACTCTTCCAGACCAGGAGAAACTAGCGTATCTGCTCGGAGAACACAAGACCTGCTGTGTGTTTGCTGCTCAATATGTCTCTCTCTGTCACCATAGAGAAGACACTCCACCTAGAGAGAGAGAGAGAGAGAGAGAGAGAGAGAGAGAGAGAGAGAGAGAGACCTGCCGTGTGTTTGCTGCTCAATATGTGTCTCTCTGTCACCACAGAAGAGAAGACATATTACCCCTTTATATTACTTAAATGTATATTTTGTCTTTATAAATCTTATACTGTACTTTATTTAATTTTATTTCTATCACATACTTACAATAGTCATTTATGTTGCACTACATATGTAATACGGTTTAAATATTAGTTTTATTACTATTATTATAATTTTTGTTCTTTTTCTTTCTGTTAATTCAAATGTGCACTACTTGTGAGTAGCCCAGCTGCAATTGCTTTGGCAATACAAATGTATAGTTTTTGTCATGCCAATAAAGCACACTTAAATTGAATTTGAAATTGAATTGAGAGAGTGTGTGTGTGTCTTTCTGTGTGTGTGTGTGTGTGTGTGTGTGTGTAAGAGACTTATAAAACTCATTCTGGTGACACATCTCATCCTGTAGAACACCTGCAAAAAAGCACAAGTGTTTATATTAAATAATAAGCATTTTATGTGGGGGGTATACTTTTAGCAGCCCTGCTGAATTCATATGGCATTCTATGAATATGCTCAATGTAAAACTATAAGCAGATGGTCTTCTGTGTGGTATCAGCATAAGTGCAGAGTACTTTAGTCAGATTTAACAAAACACACAAACGATAAAAGCACAGCTAGGCCGTCCACTTTGTAAATACATAAATCAAAGGCAAATAAATGATCAAACACAAACACACAAATCGCAATGCATTAGCCTACTTACGCCGTCTTAACGTCTGTCTGTTTTCGCAACTGGCGGCATCGTATGACGTCATGCGCGCGCGCACGCGAAAGGAGCGCAACACCGGCTCATACTGCATTAGTCACGTGATGAACGAACGCCTCTCAGGTGAACTAATAACGGAATCCAACCACCGAGCAACATGGTCCTAGTTTTAATTTTGCCATTTTTTACTGCAAGAATAAATAAACTGTCGCAATATCACTGTGTATTAACCATCTCCCGTCAATGTTTTGAATGTTGAATCAATGACTTTAATTATGTAGATGGATGCCGGTTAAGTGCGTGCTTCACACAGAAAAGTCTAATTTACATGTGCTGAGCGTCTCAAACTCATCTCTGCGTGTTGATGTGAGTTTGTGTTTATTATCACGTTCATCTGGGAACGCAACGTGTGCCATTTCATCAGATTTGTAAGGTAAATCATTAATAAACCCACGCAAACACCGGGGAAGCATCGCGTTTTCAAAATAAAAGCCTCGTTCTGAGCGTCCACATATTCATCTAATTACAGCGGCTGCAGCATTTCTGTCCTAAAAAAATGGACAAATATTAAAGATTAAGTGGATATTTGAATTAAATGGTGCTTGGTTAATATTAAACAAGGATTAGATCGTGTAGAAATAATTACCAGGCCTTTGTTGTCATGCGTAATCTACATTAGCTCTATTGTTTATTATGTATTAAGTTTTGTTCAATAAATCCATATGATTTCTTGCTTTTGATACTTTATTTGAACTAATTATTATTGGTTATGTATATGTATTTTAAGTCATTTTAAAAGCTGTTGTTCACTTTTTCATTTTTATTGCCACCCAAAAAAAATATTATAATTATAGGCCTCTATGAAATCCGTTTTATTTCCAAAATCTTTAATATATATATTCTGTTTTAATGGTTAAATTAAATTGTATTAATCAAAAAGCCTGTTTTATTAACTGAGTTTTACAGTTTTATCTGTACCAAAATTATGTTTTCCATTATTTTCTGGATTCCATTTTAATGGTTTTATTAAAGTTTAATAATCAAAACCATCTCCAATTCAATTTTATATTTATGTATTATTATTATTATTTTATTTTTTCAGAAATACTGCACATTGACATATACTTTCATAGAAATGTGGATTTAATTTGGGATAATAACAGTTTAATAAAATATTCATAAGTAAAATGTAAGTTTTTTTGTGGGAAATTAATCGTTTAGATTAATCGATAGATTAGTCTAAATAAAATGAGTCCTTAGTGGCAGCCCTAATTTCGGTGTTCAGCCAAATCCGCCCTTTGATGAGACACGGTGCCGTATTTCCGTACAACACACCTGAACAATTATAATTCTCCTGATTTTATCTTCTGTGATTGAAACGATTGAAGGTTTTATTCGTCACATACTCCGTTATACAGAATATAATCAGTAGTGAAATGGACCTGATTGACGAGTCGTTCATCACGAGAAAGCAGATGTATCTTCATTAGACCCGGAGGATCTGCCGGGACTCTTTCTCCTTAATCATTCTCTCTGTTAGCTTCACAGCTCGGGTCCAGCTGGGGGGGGATGGGTGTTACCTGAGGGGGTGGGATGGAGCAGAAGACGGGCCGCAGCGGCACAGACAGCACTCTCACACACACACACACACACACACACTCACACTCGCACGCACACACACACACACACACACACACACACACTCACACTCGCTCACTCGCACACTCGCACGCACACACACTCACACTCGCACACACACACAGTCGCACGCACGCACACTCACACACACGCACACGCAATCACACACGAACTCACACACTCGCACGCACGCACGCACTCACTCACTCACTCACTCACACACACACACACACACACACACACACACACACACACACTCGCACACACACACACACACACACGCACACGCACACACACTCGCACACACACACACACACACACACACACACAGAAGCTCCATTCCTTTTCCCATTAACACTCATCTTTGATGTTCACAGCCTGACCTGCCACTGCCATGCATTGAGGTAAGATTATTATGATTCTGAAGATCGTCGAGCTCTTCTATGAGCTCTTTCGTTCAGTAGACTCTTGTTCTCTAAAGTAGAAACAGTCAGTCTGTGTAGTTCAGAGTTTAGCTCATCTTGTGATATGATTCACTTTCAGGTCTGCTGCTGTGCAAATGATTCACTTGAGTTTCTGTTTACATTTAATTTCAGATGCAGCAAGAGCGATGCCCCCCTCTCCTAGTTTTCTAATATTTCTATTCATTAAATATATTTTTGATACTCTCTTTCTTTAAATAATTTGTGTTTGGCTGAAGGGATCCATTATATGTTTTTGTAATTTGGTGCTATTGGTGCAGACAAATGCTTGCAGACAACAAACAGACGGCTGGTTGGTCTTTAATGTCTAATAATAATAACTTTCATTATGGCCCATCAGTGTGACTGTGACTTTGAGGCAGGTAAGAGAGAATGTGAGGTATTTTATTTACAACACATTTATATTAGACACATACATAATGAAGGTCAAAGACACATTATTGTGCACACTGGTCTAACCACAGACTTTGAGTCATTTCATGTTCAACAAGTAAACCATACCTGATATTTACGTGTGTTATTTAAGTGTTTTTGCTTATTTACTAGGCTAGTGATGTTTCATAGATGGTGAAATTACAGACCATCTTCACACTGGTCACCAGTAATTAGCTAACGTACAAAGTGATTTACTTATTTAACAGCTGTATCTATCTGATGTACCTTTCAGGGTAATTGTCACTTTTTAGAGCCAGAGACCTTTATTTGCACATTTAGGTTTATTTTGGATAACATTGTAAGATTACCATCTTAATTATAGTGTAATTTTCTTTGTTTTTGCGCTGACTTTGTTCAATTTAATATTTTCAACTTTTCTGTTATAGGTGAGATGAGACAAGGACATGTGGAAATGTAAGTATTGCATTTTTGACTCTGCAAAAAGAGGTGTACTTCTCAAACATTATCGTTTAAAACATGGTGCTCATACAAAAACTGTACCTTTTCCATGCCTACACAATGACTGTCTTTGTACGTTCAACTCCATTAGTTGTTCAAAAGTTCATCTGGCAAAAATTCATACAAAAACACAATTGGGACACGATTCTGTTTTCAATGCATTAAAAGGACTGTTCACCTAAACAATTTTCTCATTTAGTCACCCTTATGCAATGTAAAGTTGGCATGATGGAGTACTTTTGCAGAACACATTTAAAGAAAAAACAAACAAACAAAAACACTATTTCTTAGCCTCTTCATTATTTCGTAATTATTTCTTAGCCATGTAAAGCATTTCTGTGTGAAATCTAATGTGATTATGTGACCTGGCCTTGTCTCCCCCCAGGTTTGCATGGAGTTCAACAGAATTACGGGAAAAAATCTAAAGCAGGAATTCTACGAAAACCTGGACAGACACAGTTCACGGTTCATGGAGCTTTTTAAAAACAGAAGGGGGACTCCTGGTCAGCGCTTGTTGAACTTTTTACAGCAAATAAAGGTCAGTAATTATTTGTCTTATTTAACATAACTTAAAGGTACTGTGTAGTTCATCCAAAAATTGAAGTTTTGTCATTTACTCACCTGCAGTTGTTCCAAACCTGTATAAATGTATTTTCTCTGAACACAAAGGAAGATATTTTAAAGGAATGTTTGTAACTGAACAATTTTGGGGCAGCATTGTCTTCCTTAGTATTTCTTTTTAGTATGTACATGTCAGTGGTGCCCCAAATCTGCTTGGTTTGGAACAAATGTAGGGTGAGTAAACCATCACAGAATTTTCTTTTTTGTGTGAACTATCCCTTTAAATTTTGTCAACATGTAATTTATTTCTTATTTTCATATTAGTAATCTGTTATGTATAATAGATAATCTAATATTTAATTTAAATCGCTTTCCTGTAGCTCAACTGGTAGAGCATGGCGTTAGCAATGCCAAGATCATGGGTTCGATTCCCAAGGAAAGCAAGAGCTGATCAAATGTAGAAATTGTAACTTGAATGCAATGTAAGTCGCTTTGGATAAAAGCGTCTGCTAAATGTAAATGTAAATGTAACTGATGTGTTAAAACACAGTGTTCAAATGGTATTTAAATCATATATTCTCATAACAATGCCTAAAATACATTGATAATGAGTTTTTCTGGCATTAATAGAATTTCATGTTTTCCACTAAAGTCAGCACAGCCAACTGAGGTCCGAACCCTTGTTCTTCGAGGACTGCCTATCATGCTTGGAGATGATGACTCTTCTTTCTTCAAGTCATGTTTAGTAAGTACATCTGTTCTTAAAAGGGATAGTTCACCCACAAATGATTACACCATGGTTTACTGACCCTCAAGCCACCCAATCAGAGTTATAATAAAATATATCCTGGCTCTTCCAAGCTTTATAATGGGAGTGAATGGAGGATGAGATTTTGAAGCTCCAAAAATTCCATCCATCCATCATAAAACTGTTCCACATGGCTTCAGGGGGTTAATAAATGGGCTGTGAAATGAATCAATGTGTTTGTGTAAGAAGATATCCATATTTAAAACTTTCAACTTACGAAGAAACTGTAACACCTCTCGTAGTTCAAAACACTTAAGGTACATCATACATCACATTACTTGCACTTTTATTGTAAATTGAATATGGTCCACCGGAAGCTGGATATTTTACTTTATTGAAAGGCCTGAGTGTGAGTATATTTACATTTTTGAGTGAAGTATTCCTTTAATATACAAATGTGGCCAACCTTTTTTTATGCAGTGTCATTTATAATGCATACTTTAAAAGTGTATACCAAATTCTTTGCAGGAAGCATCTACATTTGCATAAATTCAAGTGTATACATGTCAGTATAATGTTGGATTTGGGTTAGTGATTTGAAACTTAGTGCACATTCTGATAAACATGCATTGATGATAAACCTTTGATTCCTGATCACAATACTATATTTATACCTGTTTTTTCACTAGGTGACTGATAATCGCAACACTATCCTTGATGTGCCAGTGGGGATCTTATTCGAGGACACTGATCTTCAGCCCCCCAACTCCTTGCATTTGACTTCTTGATTGGAATAATTCTTGAAGGCCAAGTGGTGATGGACAAAATGCAGGACCTCCCACAGGCAATCTGTCTTCTCTTTGGTCTGATTTACGCACTAGACCTGAATTACCCAAAATCACTCACCAACACGTTTGATTTCATCCAGCGTGTACTAATGTCAATGGGACAGAATGCTCTCAAGCCTAGAGTGCAGTCTCTGGCAAACCAGCTATTTGCTTAAGAAACGTCACTGATACTTTAACACCACTCTTTGTTTGGGGTTTTTCCCCCTTGATTTACTCCATTATCCATTTATGAAGAATAAAATGTATGTTGAAATTGTTAAATGCAGAGTTCTACAACTGATGTGCAGTAGTTACTTTGGGTTATTCGTTATAGTAGTTACTTGTTGTTACCATTGTTACACCTCTGTAGTGTGGTTGTGACCCAGTAATATTTTCATTACAGTATAGTTTGTACTGTAATATTGTGACATTGGGCCAAAGGCACTGAACATGTTCAGTAGGTTTTATTTTAGTTTGCCGTCTTTGCACAAAGCTTAAACATTGAAATGTAGTAAGAAAGTAATTATATTTAGCATACATGTTCAGTACATTAACAATCGTGAGGCATAAAAAGTGTAATTATTAAGTGCAGTTATTAAGAGTTGTACAATTGATGTAAGTGCACTTATGTTGGACATTTTTACTGTTGTTACCACCTTTACAGTGTGGTTGTGACCCAGTAAATTTCCACTACAGTATAGTTTGTATTGTAATACTGTGAAATTTTGGTGCAAGACACGGAGTATGTTTTCAGTTAGCCAATTTTTGCACAAAGCTGTGTCTATGTTTACATTATCATAATTGTGATACTTGAGTGAAGTATATATGTGCAGAATTGTACAATTGATGTACTGCACTAATTTTGTTACAACCTTTACAGTGTAGCTATGACCCATTTCCATTACAGTATAGTGTTTACTGTACTTTAATATTGTGACATTTTGCCAATAAAAAGTCAAAGATTAAATATGATGTTCATTGTTTTATTTCAGTTCGGTGTGCACAGAGCTTGCAGTAAAAAATAAGAACATCATTAAACTTTTTTTATATTTCCATGTTGATTTAACTTAAATATATAAGTACACTTAAAATTAATACCAAGTTAAGTGAATGTAATGGTGTAAGTACATTAAATAAGCGCTAAGTTTAGTGAACTGAACGATTTAAGTATAGTCTACAAAACCGCCAAGTTAAATAAACTTAAATATGCATGTTTTGGGAGACTCCATTACTCAATAAAATTGAGGCAACGAGTTTACTCAATCAATTTAGTTCAGTAAACTTATTAGGGTTTTCAGTGTACTGCTTAATGTTAGACCATGTGGGTTAGTTTTTCCCGGGCGAACTTTGTAAGTATCGCCATTAATTAACAATATTTTGAGGATAATCTTCACAATCGTACCTTGAGAACTCGATCATAAATACATGGTTTGTATATTTACAAACAGGCAGTAAACAGGAATTAAATTACACCTATAAACTTTATATTATGATAACTTTATTAACAGCCTTTTATACATATTTATGCATTGTAAAGTCGTTTAAATAAAAAGAACCCCTCCCGTCACACACACTTGGTTTCTCCCATTTCCCATGATGCCCCACGGCACGGGTATAAAAGCACAGTGCGCGGTCACGCGGGGTTTTTACGAGGATCCATTAAGATGGTGGCCAGCTGAGGTGAGTGAGTGCTGCTTGGAAACAGCGCCTAGATTTATGTGTTATAAAGATGGTCAAATGTAACTTTTCCCTCTCTAGTTGTGTTAGAATAATCGTGTGATCACCGGATGGTTTACTGTGTTTGTGTTCAGTACTCGAAGGGTCTGCTGTGACCATCTAGTGGTCATAAAAATGAACAATACCTTCCAAAGTGCCCTGATTAATTACAGCTGCTGGCTTCTCATCTGGTTCTTTGTTTTAATTTATTGTATAAAAATGTGTCGGTGTACTGCCATTAAAATAAATCAAACTCTTGAATTAAATCTGTGATCTGTCAATGTTAACTCTCAGTCCTTACACATGTTCAAAAGTTAATTTGACCTTTAATATATGAATTAGGATAAATGCTAAGGCATTATAATGTGTTATAGGGATGGCTCGGTACACGTACCGGTACCTTTGGGTTCTCGGACAAAGTCCAAATGGAAGTGATTATTATCATTATTACCTCATTATCATCAGCTGACCTGTTCAACACAGCACGGGCTCCGTCAGCAGATTCGCCGTTTTAATGCCTTTTTATTGTTGTTAGCATAACATACATTATGTTAAACCGTTTTTAAAATATGATCTATAAAAACTAATATTTATAAAACGTGTTAAAATATCAAATGTAATGTTAGGCAAATCTGCTGAACACGTGCTGCGTTGAACACGCCAGCTGATGATAATGAGGTAATTAGATCGCTCCTTCGTTGAGTGCGTTTCAAACGAATACATAATGACACGCACGTGCCCTGCTCACTTGTTCAATAAACCTGATAGAACAGATTCATATTTCAGAGATGACCGGGCTTTCTGCAGAAGTGTAGTAGGCTAAGTTGATGATTTGCACTGTTTTAAATTGAGACCTTTTACACATTCTAATAATGTTTTTAAAATGTCTTAATGGTTTTAATTCAGGAAATAATACAGCTTCTCTTGTTCAAGGCCTTGTATTAAATGTTTATTTGAACATAATTAAGTACAAAAGAAACTTGACACTTTAACACTATAATTATCTATCCATTAGTGTGTGTGTGAGAGTTGTGTGTGTGTGAGATAGGGCTGTGACGGTATTGGATTTTTCCTTACCACGGTGAAGCAGCAACAAATATTGCGGTTTGGCGGTTAATCGCACGACCCCCACCCCAGTAAAAAATGACGTGGTCGCACTTGTGCAAGTGCATGGTCTGCTGCTCCTGCGCTGCAGAGCCACAGTACATTGTAGCAGGAGTCAGATTTCACTGATCACGTGAAGAGATGCACTTTTAGCGCGAGCCCTTCGTGGGTAGAGCTACGCTCACTGCATCAGCACGAGCTCGAAGGTGCACGCAGCAGACTGAGCAACAGAGGATTTGGTTTTCAAACTAAAGTAAAAGACTGCTTCTTAAACCAGAGAAGGTGACATAAATAATACTGATGAAAAAGAACGTGTTGACTACTGAATACTCATTACCATATAGCTATAAACTAGAGTAATCAATGCATGCTGATTAACTTTTATCATGTTGTATCAAAAAGAGAAATTTGAGACCAGTGGGAAGAATGAGTAGAGCCCTGAATGACTTGATCAAGAACGCATGCAGCTTGAAAATGAACATGGAAATGAATAATAATAAAGTCGTCGTCTTTATTCTTAAAACAGCAAATTAAATTAACAATAATAACAAAATAATATTAATCTCTATAACTGTTTTTTTTTTCAATATCTTCTGAGTTTAATAGGAATTATGGAACAGTCTTTGTCATCGTTTGTAACCCATTCTTTGTACAACAAATTATTAAAAGAATAACCTGAGCAAGCTGCAGAAACCATATTAATTGAGTTTATATCTCATAATTCTGTTTGTTTACACTTAAAGCCTGTATGCATAATGCATAGTAAAATTAGTTTTAATGCATTAATGCACCTTATAATGCATTGTATGATCTCGTGAATAATTATAACCACAGTTAATACATTATAACACTTATTAATACATTTTTACGCTTTGCATTTTAAATTCCATTACTATTATAATTAATGACAAGATGTAATGTTTTGGACAGGCAGGCGTGCAGGCGGGGCTCCATCCCGTACCGACGCTCTGATTGGACCAGCCGCCTGTGGGCGAGGTCCAAACCCGGACAGTTTAAAACGACGCGCGAGTGCGCGCGCTCTCTCTCTCTGCTCTCTCTTGACTCTCTTGTGCTCCTGAACTCGTAACTGCGCGCTCCAACGCGCGCAAGGCTGACCTGGAAGCCGGTCCGCTGGACTCTCACAACGAAACCAACCAAAGAAGTCCAAGACCGTGCCAAAGCCGTAACACCACAGAATAACGAACTCAACAACTTCAGAGGAGAGGAGAGCTTCCCCGATGACGTCACGCAACGTGAGCCAGCAGAGTTTCCCAGAGCAACGCGTGGAAACCACGTGGACACCCGAAACAAAGAACTGAACTCACGCGGGAAAACGAAGCAAAAACCTCCAGCCTGCTTAAACCAACACAAGCAAGTAACAAACTAAGCATTCCTAATCCTGACTAAACTGGTAAAATTTGATCTGAATGCAGTAACAAAGCAGACGTATTTGTTCGTGATCTTTTTCTGGTTAGTTAAGTTATGAAATAGAAAGAATGGTATTCTTTCCACAGTTAATCTCAAAACTCTCGTATGTGTGTGTATGTTTGTGCTTTTTATTAGGTAATCCATTTATGTTAGAATAGCAATATCACGAATAAACCTTTTCCATTTTATAAAGAAGTGTCTCTGGAATGTGATTTTAAGTATTTTCATCCTTATTTGCCCAAAGATAACGCAACCTAGCTCAAATTTGAGAAATTATTAATCTCGTTTATCGTTACCGGGGCCACGGGGAATGGAAGCGAGATTTTAATTGTGATTAACAGAATGTACCTTTTAGTGATTGCTGGACGATCACTTAATACAGTATAAATAAGTTAAATATTAATATTAAGCAATATTAAATATTTAACTAATTCCCGGAGCTGAAACAATAGCTCTATATTAAACTGGTTTCATTACATTAGTATAGTGTACTGTAGTATAGAGTAGGTTAGTGTAGTGTACCGTAGTATAGAGTAGTGTACTGTAGTATAGAGTAGGTTAGTGTACTGTAGTATAGAGTACTTTAGTATAGTGTACTGTAGTATAGAGTAGTGTTCTGTAGTATAGATTAATGTAGTGTAGATTAGTATAGTGTACTGTAGTATAGTTTAGTAAAGAAAAGTGTACTGTAGTATAGATTACTGTAGTATAGAGTAATATAGTATACTGTAGTGTAGTGTAGTGTAGATTAGTATAGTGTACTGTAGTATAGTTTAATAAAGAGTAGTGTACTGTAGTATAGAGTAATATAGTGTACTGTAGTAATGTATAGTTTAGTAAAGAAAAGTGTACTGTAGTATATATTACTGTAGTATAGAGCAGTGGTTCTCAAACTTTTTACACCAAGTACCACCTAAGAAAATATTTGGCGTTCCAAGTACCACCATTATGACCAACATTAAAATGCAGTATAAATGGAACACACTGCTCCGGGTGTGTGTTCACGGTGTGTGTGTTCACTGCTGTGTGTGTGTGTGCACTTTGGATGGGTTAAATGCAGAGCACAAATTCCGAGTATGTCACAATACTTTTACTTTCAGTAGCACCATACACAGTAAAAAAAAAAAAAAGTCAGTTTTAATCCTTAGAAGGATATTTATTATTGTCAGCCTCTTAAAATAAAGTAAATACACAGTTTGAACATGAACACTGCACCATGCTTACTTCCACGTAAATAAAAAACGTAATTATTAAATTAAAATATATTGTACCTAAAAGTGAAATAAAAACTGTACTGTAGGAGTTGAACTTCGGCGCGCTCGACGTCTCCGAATATGCCATAATGCCACAACGCTTTGGGACCCCGGCTGAAGTACTGGCGACATCGGAGACGTCGAGCGCGCCGAAGTTCAACTGATTTTTTCTTCTGAATAAATTAAGTTTCCTACATAACCGCTGCAGTGTCCTTTTACTAATTATAACTCCGTGCTGATGCGCCAAAAGACAAATAATTTTCTTATTGCTAAATCCTAATCTAAAGTAGGATTTAACCAAATCCTCCACATCCATTGTTTCTAGCAATTCTGTGATTTTCTCAAAATATTAGGAGTTTAATCTCGTATTACTACGAGTTTATTCTCGTAATTTCGACTTTATTCTCGAAATATTATGACTTTAATCTCATAATCTTAGATTTATGTATTTTTTTTAATGTGGCACTAAAACGCCGTCGTAAAAAGACGCTCCCATTTAAAAAAAAAAAAAAAAAAAAAAATCGCTTTGGTGGACACGCGGCCTGATTTATATTTAATTCTGAGATTCCTCTGCGTACCACTAGAACAAGCTCACGTACCACTAGTAGTACGCGTACCACACTTTGAGAACCACTGGTATAGAGTAATATAGTGTACTGTAGTAAAGATTACTGTAGTGTGGATTAGTATAGTGTACTGTAGTATAGAGTAGTGTAGATTAGTATAGTGTACTGTAGTATAGTTTAGTAAAGAAAAGTGTACTGTAGTATAGATTACTGTAGTAAAATGTATAGTGTACTGTAGTATAGTTTAGTAAAGAGTAGTGTACTGTAGTGTAGTGTACTGTAGTATAGATTACTGTAGTATAGAGTAATATAGCGTAGTGTATTGTAGTATAGATTACTGTATAGCGTAATGTAGTGTACTGTAGTATAGATTACTGTATTATAGAGTAATATAGCATACTGTAATGTATAGTGTACTGTAGTATAGATTACTGTATTATAGAGTAATATAGTGTAATGCATAGTGTACTGTAGTATAGTTTAGTAAAGAGTAGTGTACTGTAGTATAGAGTAATATAGTGTACTGTAGTATAGATCACTGTAGTATAGAGTAATATAGCGTACTGTAGTAATGTATAGTGTACTGTAATATAGATTACTGTATTATAGATTAGTGTACTGTAGTATAGATTACTGTAGTATAGAGTAATATAGCGTACTGTAGTAATGTAAAGAGTAGTGTATTAGGGCTTTCAAATTGGCTGAAAAACTAAATTAGAATTTTATACTAAAATATTATCAAAATTAGAATTATATTAGAATTTCAAAGGAATAAATTGAGTTAGGGAAAAAAATATTTTGTCTTCTCTCCTGAGGCCACAAGAGGCGAGTCGAGCTAAATATTACCAAATGCACGTTTCTTCAAAGTAGAGCTGGGCAATATGAGCAAAAATCTTTGGCTGATTTACGGTATACGGTAGATATCTCTGTATTTTTTGGCTGATTTGCGGTATACGGTACATATCTCTGTATTTTGTATTTGGATTAAACAAATAAATAAAGAGTGAATATAACCATGTAAGCATATATAATGTGCAAAAAGGGTTAACATTACATTCTAACATTTGTAACATTGCAATCTAAAATAAAAAATAATGCTTTTAAAGCAAAGTTAATTTTTTTAAAATAAAAAATGAAAAATAAAAAAGCACAGATTAGGCTAATTGAGTAAAAAGGCTATTTTGATTACCCCTTTACAGTCACTTTACCGTTAGTGCTATCATACAAATACTCTTACATGTGGGTTTAAAATGTCCAACTACAAACATTTCAGCTAAATGTATATTTTAGTCAGTTATTGCGCTCATATTTCATTGCTCTGTCTGTTTGGCGTGCATGCGTTCAGAACCAAGTCTGTGGAGTTTAGTGGAGAATCACAGAAGCTTGTGCACGTCTGACAGCAATATTTACAGATGGAGAATATACCTGTGAAATGTAAGTTATGCATTTAGGAAAAGAGCACATAGCTCAAACAGCATGTGTACTTTGCTTGTCCGCCTCTCAGCGTCTCTTGTGCGGATTGTACTTTCAACTTGTTTTATTATCAAATAATATCCCACAATTTCGCAACCATAAAGCCTGCATTTTACAACAATCACCGATTGAGCTGATTCTGACATTAAGTTTGGGTTTTAGGGAGGAAACGAATGCACCGAAAGGAAAGAAGTTGTGCTCAAGAAACGCGGCTGTAATCCTTAGAAGCCAAAATAAAAATAAAAAGAATTAGCTTAATATAACAGCCACAGGCCTAACGTGTAAGCAGATGTTTGAATGGTTAGTTCTCTCTTCTATCATTATCAAACAGGGCTTTCATGTTGCTATCATCATTGTTTAAATATTATTGCATATTAAAAACTCTGGTGCAAGAAAAAAAAAATATATATATATATATATATATATATATATATATATATATATTATAGCAATAATAAATGCATGTGTTTTCTTAATTTCTCCAGTACCAACAGCAGAACCGATATCGTCAGAGCTTATCGATTCGGTCTTTCATAATTTAGCCCCAGGACAGATTTAATACCGGTTTCGGTATCCATCCATAATTGATTGGAGCTAAATTGGTTTTATCTAATTGTTCTCAAATGTAACAGCTGACTGCTATTCAATTGAATTCATTACATGCCTTTCTATCAAAGTTATCTGATATTAGCAAGATCAATATGAGTTTGTCATATTTTATCACCATTCTCTTAACTGTGATAATGTGAGAAATGTTGAAGCTGTCTGAATATGTTTTTGTTTGAGTGTATAACATTTTTACTCCATTAATTTCCCGCTGAATATTGTGATGCATGCCAAACATGCATGGGTTTATCTCCCCTGTGTTTGTGATTTTAGGTTCATGGCGGTTCCCGCTCCTGCGCCTCCGTCTGCTCGCATGGTCAACCTGTGCTCCGCCGCGCAGAGCATCATGGCTCCCAATCCCATGCTGCAGGGGGCGCTACTCATGCAGCAGATGCAGGGTAAACTCATGCGTCCTAATATAGCATGCACTGTGTCTTGTCTTTCCGTCACCAACTGTAAGATCTCTTGAAATTGTAATTAACCCTTTTGCATCAATATAAAAGTTACACTTAGGTCCATAGTGGACAAAAATGTGAAGCTTGGGAGCACAGTTACATTTGATCTAATTTTAAAGAAGAACCATGGCAGGTTATTGTTGAAGGACAAATAGTTTAAAAAGTGAAACCAAAAAAACATTATGCAGGTTTAATTTATTAACAATATTTTATATATGAAACTTGTTGAACTCTAAACCTGCAAGAAAAGCAAAGCCATAAATCTAGCCACACCAAGTGTTCCAAACTTTAGGTTGATATCTAAAATTTTCTAAAATTTTCCCCATTAGATGCACTCCGCTGGTGCACACAGTGCTTGGATTTATGATTTGCAGTAGAGTTTCTCTCTCTCTCAGTTTTTACAAGAACACACGCGTACACATAATGTTTTTTATAAAACACACACAAACGACACTCTGACATCCATATTACCAACACACCCACAAAATTATAGCTGCATTATTTTCCAATTGGCTCTATAATACGCAGAAGCAGAAAACCGGATTAAAGCAAGTATTTGCTGCTTTATAGACCAAACCTGGAAAAAGTGTATTTTTTTTATTTGAAGCCTTACCAACAGAATGGCACTTTGTTGTATCTAGTGTAAAATAGATGTATTAAAGAAAATGAGGGTGGAATATTACAATTCCATTAAAAATACACACTGAGCCTAAATTTATGCAGTTAGAAATTATACAAATAAAATGGACAAAATGTCCATAAGGGTGCACAAGTGCACAAGACTTTCCTAATACCATTTAACGTATTTAAACCTTTTATGGCATGCATTTGATCAAACTAAATTGAGAGTTTGAAGCCCTGTATTTAAGGTAGCCGTTGAGCACGGCTGTAATGCACTCTACTAGCTCGACGAACACATAATAGCCCAGAGACGCCGAGCAAGCAATTTTATGAGTCCTGTCGTTTCACCTCGGAATCAAAAGAGAAAGTATTTAGAAGCTTCTTTCTAGCAATGTTATTTATGTATTTGTTCATTTATTTATTTCGAGACAATTATACATGAAATAAATCCAGATTTTGGCATCCAGATATTTAGCATTATTCTTTGTAGTGATTCTCATAACCCTAGTGCATCATTTGAGGAGCAGGGCATGCTGTAAGTGTTGTACTGACTGTGTTTTTGGTCCGGTGTGAAGCGGGTGGCATGCGTGGCTTTGCGATGGGAGGCCAGCAGTTTCCTCAGTTCTTCACTGCGGGGTCCAGAGCGTTTCTTCTGGGGCCCGTTCGATGGGGTCGCCATCAAAACCCACACATGGGATTTCCCACTTCACGCCGCCACGCTATTTCACCAGTTGTGCATGGATTGTATATTTTAATTTTTTTGGTCTTTTAACCAAACAAATTATATCTCATGGCGAGTAAAATAAGTATTGAACACGTCACTATTTGTCTCAATAAAAATATATGTCTAAAGGTGCTGTTGAGATGAAATGGTCACCAGATGTCGGTAACAACACAAGCAATCCATACATGCAAAACAAGTTCAGAAATTAAGTTATGTAGGGGTGTGCGATTTATATATCGCTCATGATAATATCGTAATTGTCGTTTTAACGATGTGCAATTTGACAATATCGGTATTTTGCAAAATCCAACTAACACCTACATAGTGCACGATTAGACACATACATTAGCCTAAGTGGTGATGAAGGGGTTAAACAGTGCACGTGCACATTTTTTTCCCTGCATGATTCAGTTTATTAAAATGCATTAAGAATGATCACAAAAGGCAAGATATGGAGCAGAAAATGTATATATATATTTACGTTTCATATCGTTAATATCACATGAAGGGTGCCATTTTTTCTTCAAAGATAAGCATGATTACAAATGTGATATTGTTTATTGAACTGTTGTATAAAATCAATAAGTTAATATTAAGAGACTTGCGTTTTAGACACCATATTGCTTGTTTTTTATGCATTTCGCCGACAAAAAATAATTCCAAACAGCTACAGCGGTGTTTTGAGTCTCAGTGATTTGTTCGTGAATGATTCATTCGTTTAAATGATTCAGTTCAATCGCAATGACTCACTTGTTAACAGTGATGTGCTGCTACCTACTTTAGTATAGTAGTAGTAGACACACACACACACACACACACACACACACCTAGAGCAGTGGACACACACACACACCTAGAGCAGTGGACACACACACACACACACACACCTAGAGCAGTGGACACACACACACACACCTAGAGCAGTGGACACACACACACACACACACACACCTAGAGCAGTGGACACACACACACACACACACACCCCTAGAGCAGTGGACACACACACACACACACACACACACACCTAGAGCAGTGGACACACACACACACACACACACACACCTAGAGCAGTGGACACACACACACACACACACCTAGAGCAGTGGACACACACACACACCTAGAGCAGTGGACACACACACACACCTAGAGCAGTGGACACACACACACACACACCTAGAGCAGTGGACACACACACACCTAGAGCAGTGGACACACACACACACACACACACACACACACACACACACACACCTAGAGCAGTGGACACACACACACACACACCTAGAGCAGTGGACACACACACACACACACACACACACACACACACACACACACACACACACACACACACACACACCTAGAGCAGTGGACACACACACACACCTAGAGCAGTGGACACACACACACACACACCTAGAGCAGTGGACACACACACACACACACACACACACACACCTAGAGCAGTGGACACACACACACACCTAGAGCAGTGGACACACACACACACACACACACCTAGAGCAGTGGACACACACACACCCCTAGAGCAGTGGACACACACACACACACCTAGAGCAGTGGACACACACCTAGAGCAGTGGACACACACACACACACACCTAGAGCAGTGGACACACACACACCTAGAGCAGTGGACACACACACACACACACACCTAGAGCAGTGGACACACACACACACACACTTAGAGCAGTGGACACACACACACACACACACACACACACACACACCTAGAGCAGTGGACACACACACACCCCTAGAGCAGTGGACACACACACACACACCCTAGAGCAGTGGACACACACACACACACACCTAGAGCAGTGGACACACACACACACCTAGAGCAGTGGACACACACACACACACCTAGAGCAGTGGACACACACACACACACACCTAGAGCAGTGGACACACACACACACCTAGAGCAGTGGACACACACACACACACACACACACACACACACACACACCTAGGGCAGTGGACACACACACACACACACACACACACACACACACACACCTAGAGCAGTGGACACACACACACACCTAGAGCAGTGGACACACACACACACACACACACACACCTAGAGCAGTGGACACACACACACACACACACCTAGAGCAGTGGACACACACACACACACACACACCTGGAGCAGTGGACACACACACACACACACACACACACACACCGCATGTAACTTTATACAAGATTCACTCGTTTGAAACACACTAAATTATATTAACATTTACTATAGAACCATTATTTCCCCAATAAACATCTAAATAAATACATCTCTATCTAAATTAATTATTTATTATCTCCGCAAGCGATCGCAGTTTGAGTATAGTTCTGTGTAAATAGATAAACCGCGCTGTCAGCAGTTTTCATAATTTAGACAAAAACATTTTAATAATTCTGATAAAACAGTTAAGAAATGCAATAAAATACGATGTTTTGTTTATCACTTATTTCAATATTCCAGAGAATATTATTCAGTGAATTATTCTTCATTCTTTAGTCTATTAAACAGCGTTTAAACCTAAAACTGTAGTTTAAAATGAAGTTGATATGACTTCTGTCCTTTATTTTCTCCATTTGAAAACATTATTTTGCTTATTGTTAATATTAGTGTTGCTGATGATGCTTTTTATAAATAAAATGTTTTTATTGTTGTAATTTGAAAATTAAATTTGACATGAAAGAATGTTAATTTTCAACAGTTTGTTGTTGTTAAGATGACTGAAAGTGAAGAATGGACTTCACTGTTATTTATGTACTTTATAACAGTAAATAAATATCGGTTCTGCATATCGGTTATCGGGTACATAAACATACAAATAATTGGTATCGGTTATAAAAAATAAATATCGGTCGATCACTACTCACAGCTGATCAATGCATGCGATAGCAGGAGCCGTCTTGAAGCTGGCATCACCAACAAGACTTTTGGTATTAAATAAATATATTTCAGTAGTTCAATACATAACTTAATTTCTGAACGTATTAGTTTTGCATGTATGGATTGCTTGGGTTGTTATTGACATCTGGTGGAAATCAACAGTCAACTGCATCTTCAGAAATATATTTACTGAGTAAAATGTTATGTTACCCGCTGTATTTACTAAACCTGTGACTCTCTAACTGAACGCACGCAGGAGTTTCAGGCTCGTCAGCCGGACAGAAAGAGAGAAAACGAGCAGAAGTCTGCGAGCAGCGACAGCCAATCAGAAGCCAGCAGCAGAGGTAATTATAACAGTTGTGCATGAGCGCGCGCGGAAACCGGCGTAAGATGAAGAAATCTTAATCAGCAGAAAAGCACACAAAGACATGATTCCTGTCTGAATCTGAGACAGATTACATCTATTTATTCAATTATCAGCACCTTTTCACATCATTTTATGCCTGATCCTGATCTTAAGGTTAGAATTATGCTCGGAAATAAAAAAATGCTCATGTTTTCTGCATCTTCAGAAAACCACAGATTCTGTGAAGAAGCTTATTTAATAACTTGTGTTCTTTGACATTAAGTAGTATTTTAATCCTTCGAGGATTGCAAGTTAAATTATATTTTTTGAACACATTTGTATCATTAAAGCAGTCTGTTTTTGTTTTGATAAGTGCATTAAAGCTGATAAATAAATATAATTTGAAAAATCGTCATATTGTGGCATGATGAGAATTTTATGCATATTGTTTTTTAACTCAAATTAGGTATATTATATTTTTTTTTGCATATCAGCATTTTTTTTAAATGCAGTGCTGATTAATGCATGCATTAATATATATAATCCATATACACCCAATAAAATAATAATTTTATACTGTAGAAAAGTGAAATGCAATACATAATTTGATATATAGTAAGTGTGCGACGTATTATATCTCTGATTATAACACTTCTTTGCAAATTGTGAAGTTTAAAAAAAGTACATTTCAACAAAAAGTAACGGAAGAGATGCAATAAAGCTATTATAATCTACCTTTTCAGATTGAATGATTGTTTTTGGAAAGATATGTGGAGTTTTGCTGGGCATAAATCATAAAGCATGTGTGTTTTGATGTGAACCACAGATGAAGCGTCCGCCGCAGCCGCAGCCGATCCGGAATCTCGGGAGTCTTCGGAGCAGCACGATGAACCAGCGACCAAAAAACAGAAAACACAAGAGTCAGTGGCTCTCTGTTAATGTCTTAAAGTCATCATGAGATCAAAGTAGAAGCATTGGCAGTCGTACTGGGACCGATTGGTTGTGCACATCACTCCTCGGTCACATGTGGGACTTCTTTCATTGAGAACGAAGGCTGATTTGAGGAAAATCTTATGTTTGGTGTGTTTGTGCAGATGTGAGGAGGCTGTGGAGACTGAATCGGCTCCGAGCGCTGGATATAAGAGCTCAGATCCTGCAGGTAGGGATGATTTCACCTTATTAAACCCTGTTAAAGGATGATTTCACCTCATTAAACCCTGTTAAAGGATGATTTCACCTCATTAAACCCTGTTAAAGGATGATTCTGGCAGTGATGCAATAGAAAAAAAATGAAAAATGTTATTTGCAGTAATGCCATTACAATGGAGGAATGTGAAAACATGTCAATTTGAACACCAATTTTGCTGTAACAATATGCTATTGACCTGTTAAATTGCCCTAACGAGGAATGATAGTGACGTCTCCGTATAAGTGCCACTTCATTTGTATTCGTTTTTTCGTTTGTCATTTTTTGTGCGATTTAGTCGTTTTTTTTTTTCATTATGTCGATATAGTTTGTTTATTTTTTTTCTTTTTAGCATTTGTTACTGTAGTGCATCAAGTTAAACTAAATGAAAATTAGAAATGTTGCAGAGACTGTCTTTTATACTTGTGTATGTAACATTATATAATACATATTTATGTCATAAGTAATGACTTTTTTTGCTTATGGCTTTTAACTATAATAACTAGCATAATAAAATATAACAACTATATATATAAATATACACAATGCCGCTCAAAAGTTTGTGATCAGTAAGATTTGTTGTTTTTAAGGGAGTGTCTTCTGCTCATCACGGCTGTATTTATACGATCAAAAATACAGAAAAAAACTGTAATATTGTAAAATATTTTTGTAATTTACAATAAGTTTTTAATTGTAATATAATTTAACATATAATTTATTTCTGTGACACAGCGCTGTATTTTCAGCATCATTATTGCAGTCTTCAGAGTCACATGATCTTCAGAAATCATAATAATATGCTGATTTATAATCAATGTTGGAAACCGTTGTGCTGCTTATTTTTTTGAGGCCTGTGAGGTTTTCCTTTTTATTTTTTTGGTAGGATTCTTTGATTAATAAGATTTTTAAAAGAATATGATTTTTTTTTGTTTGCATTTTTGTGTTGCAATAAACATTGCTATTCAAAAGTTTGGGGTCAGTACATTTTTTTTTTTCTTTTTCAAGAAACTAATAATTTTATTGAGGAGAGATGTGTTAAATTAATAAGAAGTCATAGTAAATACTTATATTGTTAGAAAAGATTTCTCTTTTGAGCAAATTCTGCTCTTTTTAACTTTGTGTTAATCAAAGAAAAAATATCACATGTTCCAGAAAACAATCTGAAGAGCTTCAACACTCATAATAAATTATGATTTCTGAAGATCATGTGACACTGAAGACTGCAGTAATGATGCTGAAAATACACACAAATAAATTATATTTTAAAATATATTCAAATACAATTTATTTTAAATTGCAATAATATTTCTGTATTTTTGATTGAATAAATACAGCCTTGATGAGTAGAAGACACTCCCTTAAAAAACATTAAATATGTTTTGAGCAGCAGTATATATATATATATATATATGTATATGTATATGTATATGTATATGTATATGTATATGTATATGTATATGTATATGTATATGTGTGTGTAGTGTACTGTTGTATAGAGTAGTGTACTGTAGTGTAGTGTACTGTTGTATAGAATAGAGTAGTATAGTGTAATGAAGTATAGAGTATTGTAGTATGGTGTAGTAGTGTATACTGTAGTGTACTGTTGTATAGTATAGAGTAGTGTACTGTAGTATAGTATAGAATAGTGTAGTATATTGTAGTGTAGTATAGTGTACTGTAGTATATAGTAGTGTACTGTAGTATGGTGTAGTATAGTGTACTTTAGTGTACTGTTGTGTAGTATAGTATAGAGTAGTGTACTGTAGTATGGTGTAGTGTAGTGTACAGTAGTATCGTGTAGTATAGTATGGGGTACCATAGTATAGTGTACTGTAATATAGAGTAGTGTACTGTATTATATTGTAGTATAGAGTAATGTACTGTAGTATAGTATAGTGTACTGTAATATAGAGTAGTGTTCTGTAGTATAGAGTAATGCACTGTAGTATAGTGTGCTTTAATATAGAGTAGTGTACTGTAGTATATTATAGTGTACTGTAATATAGAGTAGTATAGTGTGCTGTAATATAGAGTAGTGTACTGTAGTTTAGTGTAATATAGAGTAGTGTACTGTAGTATAGAGTAGTGCACTGTAGTATAGTGTAATATAGAGTAATGTACTGTGGTATAATGTAGTATAGAGTAATGCACTGTAGTATAGTGTACTGTAATATAGAGTAGTGTACTGTAGTATAGTGTAATATAGAGTAGTGTACTGTAGTATAATGCAGTATAGAGTAATGCACTGTAGTATAGTGTGCTATAATATAGAGTAGTGTACTGTAGTTTAGTGTAATATAGAGTAGTGTAGTGTACTGTAGTATAGAGTAGTGCACTGTAGTATAGTGCAGTGTAGGGTGGCAACGATTAGTCGACATTATCGACAACGTCGACAATAAAAAAATTGTCGACAAATATTTTGTCGAGAAGTCGTTTGATCTCATATGACCTAATGTAAGAGCCTACAGTACTGCGGTTTGACCAGCGTTGCGCTGTAGTGCTTCAGCCCTCCTGGGTGCAGTTTAAGAGAAGAATTCACCGCTTCAAACCCAGCCGAATGAACCTAAAGCTGCTGAGTGGCGTTTGGATGAACACGTAAATATACGCTGCGCGCTTTCCTCTCAATATCGAAATAAGCACAACTAAATCTGACCACGGTTAAAAATGCATCTTATTACAGCGATGTGATGTTTGCACAAGCTCTGCAGTAAAGTCCGGTCACGTTTATTTATATAGTACTTCATACAATAGCCTCAAATCAAGCAGCTTTACGGTATTAAACATGAAAAACCAGTCGATTTCATTTAGAATTACAATGTTATGAAGCAGCTCTCCGGTGGAGCTTGCTAATGATCAAATCTCTTTATTAGTGGATACAAATATTTTTTTTTTATTAAAGTGACAGTTTATTTTGCAAAGATCAGGCGATCAGGTTTAAATATAACCCTATAAGGTATTTTAAGAGAAATTTTATCCAAAAATAAAACGTCTTATTAATTATCTTTGTTTTGTTATTATCCGTTTTACAAAAGGAGATGTTCGGCAGTCATTCAGTTACTTCATTCATATCGTTAATTGCATGGTGAATGAGAGAGATCTATTTTGTGTGCTAAATATATATATTTGCATAAATTGTAAAGTAATTGTAATGACATAATACGACTTTCGAAAGCTGATTACCGTTATATATTTGTTAGAAAATGCATAACTCAACATTTTAACTAAATTGCAAAAGCTGAATAATCAGTGAAACAATCGACGATCAAAATAATTGTTTGTTGCAGCCCTACCTGATATATTAGCAGCATAATTGGTGCAAGACTTTGCATTAATCATGTTGCTTTTCATAAGCCTCGCTGATAAAAAGCATTTTGACCCATTGCTTTTGCTCCAAGTCGCTTTGGATGAACCCATCTGTTAAATGCATAACTGTGTGTGCAGAACTTGCAGAGTCATATGAACGGACTGCCGCACCAGCAGAAGATAATGGAGATCCAGCGCATGAGTAACGTGTGTCTCATCATGCTGCTGCAGCGAGTCCAGGAGTCCCTGCAAGGAGCTCACGGAGACCGTGAGATTCGGATGCTGCTCGGGCCATGCTTTACAGGGATCCCCGGTATTAAGCTTAATATAACGCTCTTATTTAAACATGTAGTAGAAAACCTATAAAAGATGTGTGTTGTTTAACAAACACATGGTTTTTGGATTATAGGGGGGCGCCATTATGTGCACAGTGCATTCTGCGTCGATGATGTCACTGGTGTTTCAGAACTCAGAAACTCCGAAAATACAATACTGATATGATAACACATTGTGTGTGTAATGTTCAGTCGAAGTGCAAGCGATGTAAGACCTTCCTAGTGATAAGAAAGATGCCTGTGGACAATTAAAACTAGCTAAAGACACGCGTCTTTCTCTCTCCAATTTAGTCCTGATGACTTTGAGTATTTTAGTAGAGCACAGAGCTTACAAACGACTGAGATGAGAAGCGTTAGATGCCATCTGTTAGGATGAAAACAGTTTCTCAGCGCGGATCTTACTCGATATCAGAGGCGTTCAGACTCCTTGTGGAGGGAAAAATCCATGGTACAGCATTTGGTTTAAACCTATATATTATATTAACCTTTTCTACTACATATTTCGGTATGATACACCAATTACGTTATATTAAGCCATGCAAGACTTAATACCCAGGGATCCCTTTAATGCATTTATGCTTCAGAGGTTTAAAGGAATCCGGTCATCTGAGATTAGGGTGAGTTTGTTTCTTCATCAGATCTGGAGAAATGTGTCTCAGCATCAATGGATGCTCTGCAGTGAATGGGTGCCGTCAGAATGAGAGTCTGATAAAAACATCACAGTAATCCATCAGTTAAAACCCAGCATTAAGACATTTTAATATCTAAAATATGAGTCTATAATCCATAATAACTCTTCCTCAGTGATAAAGTGGTTTGGGGTGAATTAGGAGAGAAATCTGCACAGATCAAAACAGCTCTAGACAAACATGTGGCTGGATTTTGATGTGAAGAGTTATTATGGATTATGAACTCTTATTTTAGACATTAAAACGTCTTAATGCTGGGTTTGTCTTAATTGATGGACTGATGTTTTTATCAGACTCTCATTCTGACGGCACCCATTCACTGCAAATGCATTTTTCCGGTATGGTGCATTACTAGTTAATATTCCAGAAATTAAACGACTTCCTGAAATGCACAACTATATATAAAGATGCACAACTCGGTCTCCTGTAGCAAGAGTGATTTGTTTTCACGCAGTGAGAAGAGACCGGGTCTGCAGAGATGGTGCTCCACCTGCCAGACGCACTTCACCACCGACGTCATGGAGCATCGCAGAAGCAAGGAGCACAAGGTGAACCGGACACTAGTCCTAACCAGGGCCATCTCAAGCGTTAAAACTAGCTCCTAAATCTGTGAATGGTTAGGAGTACAGAAGAGGAAGCTGAACGATTCATTGCATTTGCGATAATATCACGATATGAAAGAACGCACTACATGTAAACGATATCCTTTGTTGT
>CM050414.1:40508166-40548166 GCA_027564155.1 Gymnocypris eckloni scoliostomus | reverse complement strand
GATATGGGTTGATCAGAAATTGTTATATTTATTGCTGATTAGAAAACTATTTACATGACAGCATCAGCATTGAGCTTCAGATCAATGGTTTTGATCACGATAACAAACGAACTATATACAGAACAAGTTTTGCAACAATGAATACAACACATGCGGTTGCAATTATGAAGTAAAATGTAATGAACAAGAGTTTTCATCTCAACATAACTTTCTTTTTTTAACTTTAAATTTTTTTATGATCAGTGAATTTTTTTTTTGGTTCTTTTTTTTTTTTTTTTTACACCAGGTATGTGTGTGTGTGTAGCTAATTAATTTGTAATATAGTTTTATACCACTACTTTTTTTTTTTTAATGAAATACAGCAAGAAAGTGTCAGACACTCTTGGTTTAAAAGGTTTAAAAAAGAAAAAAAAATTCGCATTCTACCAAGCACCACGTCTGAACAAACCCCACGTTTACCAAAACTCTACTGGTTAATAAGTAAGTACTACAAACCAAAGTAAAAAACAAACCTGAAGCTGAAGAAACCCTAAACGTTAAAGGAAAAAACCCGCGAACCTGAGTGACTGAGGGAGAGACAGAGAGAGAGAGCGCGCTGTTCTCTTCTCAGTGTTCTGTGTGTGAGTGAGCAGAGCGGGACACAGCAACACAATAGGGGTCGTTCACATATCGCGCCTAAAACGCATGGAAAACGCCAGGCGCTGCTTTCTCCTTTTTCCAAAGCGCCGGGTGGTTGCGCCCGGAGGCGCTTTGTCGTTGCTAAGCTACCCTTTAGCTGCGCTCTCCGTTACAAGAAGGTGCGGTGCGCTTGCGGCATTCTGAAAAGTTGAGATGTTTTTATCTCGATGCAGCGCGGACGCGCCTGGAAAAAAACGAGCGCGTCGCACCGCGAGCGCGTCGCTTCCATTATGAGCGCGCCGCTTCGAGTATGAGCGCGCATACCGCGCTTCTACATTTGAAATAACGAACTTGAGCACGCAAAAGACGCGATATGTGACGGCCCCTAAATCTGTATGTGTGTAGGAGAGGGGCGCTGTGACTAGCCCATCACAGAACGCAGACACAGTCAGCTACCCAATGAGAATTTTTATTCAATCCGAGCACAGATATTGACTCGTATTACTCGTATGATACTCGTACTCGGCAAAAGTGCTTTATCCGTACCGGATACTCGTTTCAGCCGAGTATCCGGCTCAACTCTAGTTATTATACATAGTGTCTGCAGGCTTCGTAAAGGCAAAATTAAGACCACGAAAAAATATATTTATGGAAGGAAGTCATTAAAATGAAGTGAGTTTATGACAAATATCTGCCGGTGGATTCTGAAAAAGGACGTTTATTTTTCATTCTCCATTGATTGATGTTTACTCGTATTAAGCATAAACTCACTTATATTTGACACATTTCTCAAACTATATTTGATATGGTCATTTTGCATGTTAAGTATATATTTGTATTGGATATCTAGACGAACACAATGAGGAAAACATTATTTTTTTGCAGTGCATGCAATATTTACTACCATGACTTTATGAATTCAAGATTTCTTAAAGGCCTTGATTTGAAGAAAAGTGAATTAAGACTTTTATAACCCTCAGAAACCCTGAATAACAATGTGACCCTGGAGCACAAAACCAGTCATATTTATCCGAACGCTGAATAAATAATCTTTGCATTGATGTATGGTTTATGATAGGACAATATTTGAAAGGGTGCAAAAAAATCAACATATTGAGAAAATCACCTTTAAACTTGTTAAAATGAAGTTCTTAGCGATGCATATAATTAAGTTTACAGTAGGACATTTTCTAAATATCTTCAAGGAATATGATCTTAATATCCTAATGATTTTTGGCATAAAAAAAGTATAATTTTGACCCATACACTGTATTGTTGTCTATTGCTACAAATATACCCGTGTTATTATGACTGCTTCTGTGCTGCAGGGTCACAGCTCAGTATTATATCACTCATCTGCTCCAGCATGATCGAGCACTAGCTCCAGCTGAAGCGTCTTGTTCTCAGATGCGTCTGAAAAGCATGATTATTATGTCTGTATTGGCAGGCTCGAGCTTCGTGGTGCCCGTGGCAGTGTTTCTCTGTCGTCTCTGTAATGAGTACTATCACTTTGAGTCTTGGACACACACACTGCAAGACGCTCAAACACTTCCAGAGTCTCAAGGTACGCTCAGCATCTCCTCTTTACAGCTTCCGGTCACCGCTTTAAAGATAAATCAATATATGCTATTTGTATGTATTATTAATGTTATGCTTTTATTAAATGCTGCAGTTTATAGTTCAGCTGCGTGTTATTTAGATTTATTCGTTTTAGTTTAATTCTAGGCTCAGATTCTCATTGTTTTGGTGCATAATTGATATCAATATATGGTTTAGCTCATTAATTATTCAAAAGTATAGCTTGATTGACTTTCTTCATGTTTCTGCTCTTATTGTGAACAATTTATCTGGGAATAATATTCCATAAGATTTATTTCATCTTAAGACTGTTTCTTGCTATTATTTCAGTCTTGGCATTTATTTTTGTGTTCATTTTAGTTTTTAGTCCTTTTATTTTAATTTTTTTTACATTTATTTTAGTTTTAGTATTTTAATTAACTTGTATTATTATTTTCTAATTTTTAAGTAGCTGCCAATTAACTTATAATAGTGATTTTTATTATTTTGAGTGTTTTTAATGTAATTTATGTTTTATATATCAGTTTTATATTTATTAGTATGTGCATATTAATACAAACGCATGCATGCATGTATTTATATATACATATGTTGTTTATGTATAATATAAAATATATATTTTCAACATGCATTTTTTATATGTATAATAAATATACACGGTACACTCATATGTAAACAAAAAACTTATTTTGGATATGTATTTTTTATTTTAGTTAGCAATAACACTATTAAATATCCTATTTACATCATATTGTGGAAGCAATATGGTTTGTGAATAGTATTTCCTATCAACTCGTTATTTAAATCAGCGTCCTCATAATTAATTAAATATTATTGTGAATGTATGCGCTTTAGAAAGGCATCATAGTTGTGAGCAGTCATAATAAAGTGCATTATTGTTGATGATAATATCTGTTATTGTGCAGCGTTATAAAGCCTTAAAGAAGCTTGAAGGCTCCAGCTCAGCAGATCTCATCAGTCCAGATCAAACCGCTCCGCTCCCGACGAAACCAGCCCCGCAGAGCCTACAGGCCTGCAGCAGCACCTCACATCCCAGCGCACAGGAAGTGCAGCCGCTCGCACGGGAAGTGCAGCCGCTCGCACGGGAAGAAGCTGACGCCGTGGAGCTGGAGTAACAAGTAAAAAAGAACAAAACAGGCTAAATAAAGTTATTTCAAACAGAATACAAGATTATTTTGCTGCTTTTGTTAATTTTTTGCTTGTCTAGAAAATCCTTCTTGATCATATAAATGCATAAAATATGCTGAAACTATTTTTAGCACATATATAATTGCTATCTTTATACATATCATTTATTTACACACACATAAATATAATGTCTTTAATATATCATTATATTAATTTTTTGCATATATATATATATATATATTAAATATGCTGAAACGATTATTTAATTGATCTCATTTAATTGTCAAATATTTTCCTCATTACTGCAAAGCAAAAATGGGATTATTGCAAAGCAGTTGCACTGAATTTAATTTATGCAGTTTTTAATCTTCACAAATTAATAAAATAGTGTGCAGACAGAATGATTTTGCATTACAGTAATGTTATCTTTGGGGGGGAAACATTAAGAGTTGTACATGTTTGGTTTTGGTGCCGTTTTCTGAGAGACTGACTCCAGAATGTGGCAGCGTTCATAAACCTGCGATCCAGAAGATCCAGAACAGAGACGGCTTGTTTTGTATTGGACTGACACTGACGGGACACAGACACACACACACACTCTCACACACACACATACACCACACAGACACACACACACACAGAGACAAAAAAAATTCACTCTGTATGATTTATAAGTGTTTTGAATTATGGGGACACTGAAAATGTCCTCATAAATCACCTTCTCCTTGTAATACCTTATTTTCATGACAATTAAGCACATTTCCCCCTCATTCTCATTACTTTAAAAATTTTAAAACAATAATTATATAGTGTAATATTACAATAAACTGTAACTAATATTCCAGCAATGAGAATCACATTTGACTATAGTGACAACACAAAACGTGTCTGTGTGTGTGTGTGCGTGCGTATCTACATATAAACACGTATTATATTCTAAATATATATTACTGATAAATAATTGCATAATTATAAATGTGCATAATATATAATTATATTCATAAGAATGTGGTATTAAAATGTGCATGAAAATAAGAGTTGAAGACGTATTGATGTGATCTAAATATGCTTTTATTGTGTAAAGCTCTTTTCTCTTGTTTGTATTCAGGAGTGATTGTTAGGTTTGTGTGTTGATTGTTTATCCGAGGAGCGCTGATCATCCCAGCATTAGTGTGTGTGTGTATGTGTCTGTGTGTGTCTCTGTGTCTGTGTGTATCTCTGTGTGTGTGTGTGGGGCAGGGGATGGGGGGTTAGTTGAACACTGGAAACATCAGCAGCTATCTGTGCTGATACAGAAGCACTGAGTGACTTCTACAGACCGCATTTCACTTTCAGAAGATGAACAATTTTCGGTGCTTGTTTTTTCTTTTTTATGCAATTTTTGTATGACCATACAGATTTTGTCTGGCATCCTCACATTATTTCCATGCATGACATTTAAAACCATTTTAACTTGTTTTCTCAGATATCAGTATTACTGTAATGCTGTGTTTTTAATCACAGGCAGTGTAATGATACAAACCTAGATGCATAAATACTTTGTATATATATATATATATATATATATATATATAATATTATTTTTGGTTTTGGGGTGAAATGTGAGCAGGTTATGTTCTATTTCAAAGGAAGATATAATATATTTCATACTGTATTCAGAGTACAGTAAAATATCTTATTGAGTGGCGGCTGCTGCATTTATTTTATTGACAGAGTAATGTTAATTTTTCATGTTTGTTGTGGAAGGAACTGCTTTTTTTATAAGAAAAGCAATCATGAAACTAGTTCCCAGTAGTCCGGTTAGCAAGACCAGCTGAGACCAGTTCAGGCTGGGTCAAACCGGTCTTCAGCAGGAGATGCTGGTCTTTAGATTGATCGAGGGCTGATTCGGCTGTTGTGGAGGTGGATTATGACCTGTATAATAACTGATTATGAGCAGATGATATGTGTTTGAGAGACGAAGAACCGACAGTCAGATCAGTTCTGGTCCGACAGCTGACAAACTGAACTGCATTTGACTCATTTTAATTTTATTAAAATATTTGATGATTGAGGACTTTTGGATTATTTTATAGACTTTACAACTTGAAAGAAAGCTTGTTTATGTGCTTGATAATCGTATTTAACATCGGTTTCCAAGACCGCATTGAGATGCTATACTACCGTACACTAAAATGCACTATACCACTCTACAGTATACTGTACTACCAATCACCACAGTACACTACAATACATTATACCACTCTACAGTATACTCACCAATACACAGTGTACTATACTACACTGTACTACCAATCACTACAGTACACTATACCACTCTACAGTGTACTAATATCCACTACAGTACACTGTACTACAGTACACTGCAATACACTATACCACTCTACAGTGTACTATACTACACTGTACTACCATATACTACAGTACACTACAATACACTATACCACTCTGCAGTGTAAAATACTACACTGTACTACCATTCACCACAGTACACTATACTACAATACACTATACCACTCTACAGTGTACTATACTACACTGTACTACCATTCACTACAGTACACTATACTACAGTACACTACAATACACTATACCACCCTACAGTGTACTATACTACACTGTACTACCATTCACTACAGTACACTATACTACAGTACACTACAATACACTTTACCTCTCTACAGTGTACTATACTACACTGTGCTACCATTCACTACAGTGCACTATACTACAGTACACTACAATACACTATACTACTCTGCAGTGTACTATACTACACTGTACTACCATTCACTACAGTACACAATACTACAGGACACTGCAATAAACTCTACTACTCTAGTGTACTATACTACACTGTACTACTATTCACTACAGTACACTATACTACAGTACACTATACTATTCTACAGTGTACTATACTACACTGTACTACTATTCACTACAGTACACTATACTACAGTACACACTGCAATACACTATACTACTCTACAGTGTACTATACTACACTGTACTACCATTCACTACGGTACACTATACTGCTCTACAGTGTACTGTACTACTATTCACTACAGTACACTACAATACACTATACTACTCACCGTGTACTATACTACACTGTACAACCATTCACTACAGTACACTATACTACAGTACACAATACTACTCTACAGTGTACTATACTACACTGTACTACCATTCACTACAGTACACTATACTACAGTACTAAGATGAAAGTGTACCAGGCCAGTGTCTTTAACATTCTTCTTTACGGCAGTGAGACCTGGACTATGTACATCTAGCAAGAACGCAGACTTAACTCTTTCCATTTGCGCTGCCTGAGGAGGATCCTGGGCATCACCTGGCAGGACCGTGTCCCAAACACTGAAGTGCTGGACGAGGCAAAAACATTCAGTATGCACGCACTCCTTTCACAAAGACGCCTACGCTGGCTCGGCCATGTCTGCCGAATGCATGATGGCCGGATTCCTAAGGACATCATGTATGGTGAGCTCGCCTCTGGCACCAGACCAACAGGCAGACCAGCGCTCCGGTACAAAGACGTCTGCAAGCGTGACCTGAAAGCCGGAAGCCTGAATCCCGCAGACTTGGAAGCTGCCACCGCACACCATGTCAGCTGGCGGCTCGCCGTAAGGACCAGCGTAAAACTGAGCAAAGGAAAGAGAAAGGGCCAGTGGGAGGAGAAGAGGCAGCGCAGGCAGCAGAGAGCAGAGTCAGTGCCCACAGAAGCAGTCACAGGCTTCACCTGTAGCAACTGCAACAGACTCTGCCTCTCTCGTATTGGATTGTTTAGCCACAGCAGGCACTGCAATCCCACAAAAGACTGACTCGGGCGCAGATACTCCATTGTCTGTCGAGACAGAAGGATGCCAGAGACTACCAGTCACTACAGTACACTATAGTACTCTACAGTGTACTATACTACACTGTACTACCATTCACTACAGTATACTACTCTACAGTACAGCAGTGGTTCTCAAACTTTCTACAGCAGCGTACCTCTCTTCCACTTAGACCGCAGTCACACCTTCTCTATTAAAGGACAATATTTGTCCCCTTAAATTGATTTACAGGTGCATTGTTTACCTTTATAGAGACAAAGGTTTTCTATCCTTATTAATTGTATGTTCTGTTTTATGTCATATTCCTTAAAATTCCATTAAGTGTAACTTGACAGAAAGCTTGTTTACGTAATTGATAATTGTATTTAACGTTGTTTTCCAAGACCGCGTTGAGATGCTACTATAGCTTTAAATATTTTGAATTGATTATTTTGTTTATATTTGTACACATTTTCTGTTTTGAGGTTAAATTGAAGATTATTTGTTTCTAATATTTAATCTTTTAATTTTTAGTAATTGTTTTCAAATTTTTTGTAATATTTTTATGTTTTGTGTAATATGTCTGCATTGTTTTTTTTATTCATTTTAGCAAATCAATCAATCCTTGACAACTTATATTTTATTTTATTTAAAGTTAAATTTATTTCAAGTAACAATGTTTTTATGCCCTTTAGGGATGTCACAGTTCTCAATATAACGCAGTTATTTATTAATAATCTCTGTTTTATTTCTCCCAGAATGGTGTGTGTGTGAAGGAACACGCGTTTAACATGCATTTGTAAAAGCAGCACACAGACCATCTTCTCTTGTAATAACAAGCCTCTTATCCATCATTATACGCTGTTTTAACACCAGTCGAGTGCTAGAATTACTCTCTTTTGTCATCTGATGCGGCTTCTCATCACAGAAAGAGGCAGAGAATATAGATATTCTGTTCTCTAATGTGATTAGAAATATATGAAAACACCCGAGATGGCTTGAAGAACACATAAACGATATATCATCGCAGTTATTATTCATAAAATGCAACGTTATGTCTTTTTATTCCGTTACATCCATTCATTTTCTTCGTATGTTTCAGCGACTAAAATTACCGATGACGTAGTTTCTTGCGAAATACAAGATCTTCAAGAATCGGTGTTTATGCACAAACAACTTCCCGAGAATCATAATTGTGTTAATTGCTAAAGTTTCTGGGACGTCATCAGTGCTGTGATGCATCTGTGCAGCGCCCTCTGGTGTCCGGTATGAATGACACTGTAATAAGTTTAATATAGAGCTATTATTTCAGCCCCGGGAATTATACATTAAATATTCAATATTGCTTGGTTAAAAGTAATATTAATATTTAACTTATTTATACTGTATTAAGTGATCGTCCACCGAACACTAGCCTCAGCATATCCTGTCAACTTAGAGCTTAGGTAGCTTTCTCTTTTATGGCAATAAGGATAAAACTTCAAATCACATTCCAGAGACAATTCTTTATAAAATGAAACAAGGTTTATTCGTAATACTGCTATTCTAACATAGATGGATTAACTAATGATACACAACACACACATGCATAAGGGATTTTGGTGAGTAAACTCCTAAAGTTAAAATTAGCCCTTTTAGCTATTTTAACGCTTGACTCGACCGGAAAAGATCACGACAGATGCCTTTACTCTGTTACTGCTCTCAGATCAGATTTTACCAGTTCAATCAGCAATATAGATTTAGTTAGATGATACTTGCTTTGTAAATAAGCAGGTTGGATGTTGGTTTCGTTTTCTTCAAATGCGTTGCTCTGGTCTTTGTCCTCGGAGGCCACGTGGGTGGTTCGGGCTTCTTCGGGTGCTCTCGCGTGGAAACACGTGAGATGTGGATGCTGCCGCGTGACGTCACAGAAAAGCTCTCCTATCGTCTGTAGGCGTTGAGTTCGTTGTTCTTTGATGTTATGCCTTCTATCCTTCGAATTCGACTAGATGGTTGGTTTAGTCGGTGTCGAGGCCAGAGTTCGGGTAAGAGCGCGAGCAGGCAGCGAGCGAAGAAGTACCAGCAAAGTTACGAGCGCTGTTCAAGAGATGTTCCAGAGAGCCACGAGAGTCAAGAGCCAAGAGAGCGATTTGCGACTCGCGCGTTGTTTTCAACAGTCCGACTTGCCCATGCCCACGGGCGGCTTGTCGAATCCGATTGTCCGTATGGGGCGGAGCCCCGCCCATGTCCAGGCTTGCTGGGCTGGAATTTAAGTTCTGTGATATCTCTTCACTTTTGGGAAAGATAAATTTATCGATCTTTATACATGTATAATTATGCAGGGTGCTAAAATTTAACGGTCATCAACACAGTTTGTCACATCCGAGGCCAGCTTTCTTTAGAGATCAAACACCGCATTTTAACACACACATTACAGTTTATGCCGTTTAAAGCATGATTAAAAATTCCCCACATTGTCCTAAATAATTCGCATTCGAAATCATCACATCATGCCTATGAGGGAAAGAGTACACATTAAATATCCATATATTTATTTGTGTAGATAGTTGTAATAGTCATAATTGGAATAACTGTCAGGAGTTCGGTTTTCCTTGGTCTGTCCGATGGAGAAGAGTCCTGCTTTGGGTTAAATGGGGGTTGAAATATGCTCTGGAATGTAGACTTGAAGGCGTCCAGAGCCATTCCCGGAGACATTCGTACCTTTGCACGAAGGTTAGTGATGGGATCAGTTGCCCTTCTCCCTTTTGCAGAGAGGAGAACTTGAGGAATAATTCATGTCTGTTGCTGGGTTGAATTCTCTGTGTGTGTTCGCTACCGACGTAGCACTACAACACGCACGCCTATAGCGCTCAATAACGGACAATGCATCGTATTTAGGGTAATAAATCAGAAAGATAATACCTATGTTAAGCAGACATATAATAACCCACGCTATATGTTGCAAAGATCACTGATGCACGTATTGAACCTGATGATTTCTTCCGGTGGCGCTGCTGAGTTCAGTCGCCTGTGAATTAGCTCCGCTCAGAATTGTGCTTTTATGTGTGTTTCTTTACCTATTTTTTTTTTTTTTACATCTCTTTTGATACGTGTATGTCTGCAATGATTATGTACGACAGAAGAACACTTTTGGACATTGGACATCGCTACACTAACCTGATTAAGGATACTTTATCCACGGACCCAGCGTGGCCATTGGAGATACTTCGGAGCACCGAGTTGAACAATGACCACCTGAACAACCGAAGGAGGCGTAGGAAACACCGCGGGAGACGTGCTGGAATACGCAACAGACTGAGGAAAAGGGCTCACAGCCCTCCTCTACCAAGTATTCTGCTCGCTAATGTCCAATCCTTGGAGAATAAGATGGACGATCTTAGAGCCAGGATTAGTTTCAACGGACATTAGAGACTGCAACATCTTTTGTTTGACTGAAACGTGGCTCACGCCCTTGGTCCCGGACACCGCTGTAATGCCGTCTGACAACTTCTCTGTTTTACGGATGGACAGATCAGCCGAGGCCGGAAAAAACAAAAGGTGGTGGAGTGTGTTTTTATTAACAAGAAATGGTGTGACCCCAGGAATATCTCCATTCTGTCGCTGCTCCTGTTCGCCTCATCTGGAGCATCTCTCCATTATCTGCCGCCTTCTATCTGCCCCGAATTTACATCAATCCTCGTGTCTGCCGCTTTATATTCCTCCACAAGCAGACACTAGCGTGGCTTTGTCCAATCTCCACGGCGAAATCAGCGGATATGTCAACAAACATCCCGACGCTGCTTGTATCATCGCTGGGGACTTTAATAAGGCTAACCTCAAGAAAGTCCTGCTGAACTTTCATCAACATATATCCTGGTCCAACCAGAGGACTGAATACACTGGATCACTGCTACACTCCGCTCAATAACGCCTACAAAGCCCACTCACTGCCGGCTTTTGGCAAATCAGATCATGTCGTCATCTTTCTCACGCCGGAATACAAACAAAGGATCGCTCGCGAACCGCCGGTGGAGAGGGAAGTGACGTTGGTCCCCACTCTGAAGCTATGCTACAGGCGTCTCTTGATGACGTCGAGTGGGACATGTTCCGGGCGAGTTCATCTGACGTCAGCGAATTCACGGATGTAGCAGTAAGCTTCGTAAACACGCTAACCGAGCAAGCCACTGAAACGGTAACAATAAGGACATTTACTAATCAGAAACCGTGGGTGGACAGATCAATCCGTGATGCGGTTAACCATCGCACTGACCGCATACAATGCCGGTCTGTTGTCAGGAAACATGAGCGAGTACAAAACATCGTATACGCCTCTCCGGTAATACGAGCCGCTAAGCGCCGGTACAGTGAGAAAATTGAGTCACATTTCCAGCTCAATGACTCTCGACGCATGTGGCAGGGACTGAAGACCATCTGTTCCTCTGGAAATAAATCCTCCGCAGAGGTGAGAGCAGATCCGCTGCTGGCCGAAGAGCTAAACACCTTCTACGGTCGCTTTGACTGCAATGGCGGCGCAAATCTGCAGAACAGCCCGTCAGGAAGCAGCAGACAGAGCAGCAATGATCATGTAATCACCTTTTCAGAGGATGACGCTCGGAGGAACTAAAGAGAGTGAACGCGTCAGGAAAGCAGCAGGACCTGATGGGATTACTGGCCGCGTTCTGAGGTCCTGTGCTGATCAGCTTGCTGGATTGTTTACTTCCATATTTAATGAGTCTCTTGCTACCTCTGTTCCCACCTCCTTTAAAAAATCTGTCATAATCCCTGTGCCTAAGAACAGTAAACCCGCTTGCCTGAATGACTATCGTCCAGTTGCCCTCCCATCGACGGTCATGAAGGTTTTGAGAGACTTTTAAAGAAACACATTTGCTCCTCCATCCCTGCTACCTTGGACCCTCTTCAGTTTGCCTACCGGCCAAATAGATCTACTGACGATGCCATCTCCCAGGTACTGCACTCCCTCACTCACATCGACAGCAAAAATGGCAACTATGTCAGGCTGCTATTCATAGACTACAGCTCGGCTTTCAACACTATAGTCCCCACCAAGCTGACTGTTAAACTCTCAGACCTTGGCCTAAACACTTCACTTTGTGACTGGATTCAAGATTTCCTCACCGCCAGACCACAAGTGGTGAAAGTCGGCCAGTTCACCTCCAACTCCATCACCCTGAACATAGGAGCCCCACAGGGCTGTGTCCTGAGCCCCCTGCTATACTCTCTATACACCCACGACTGCGTGTCCTCACACAGCTCCACCTCTATTGTCAAATTTGCGGATGATACTGTGGTTCTGGGCCTCATCAACAACGATGACGAGGCCGCATACTTGGATGAGGTGGAGAGACTTACATCATGGTGCCAGGACAACTGTCTCTCTCTGAACGTGAGCAAAACTAAGGAGCTGATCGTGGACTTCAGGAAGAGACAGCAGCAGCCCCACACCTCCTCTTATGATCAGTGGGACCCTGTGGAGAGGGTGAGTAGCTTCAAGTACCTCGGTGTAAACATCTCCGAGGACCTGACTTGGACTACACACATTCAAACACAGGTTAAGAAAGCCAGGCAAAGACTGTACCATCTGCGACAGCTGAGGAAATTCAGGGTCTCACCAGCTATCCTGAAAACTTTCTATTCAGGGGCCATAGAAAGTGTTCTGACTCAGTGCATCTCAGTGTGGTATAATAATGCCACAAACCAGGACTGCAAAGCTCTACAGAGAGTCGTGCGCTTAGCTGAGCGCATCTCAGGGTCTGCTCTCCCCTCTCTGCAGGACATCTACCTCAAACGCTGCAGAAGCAGAGCTGCTAAAATCCTCAAAGATTCTACTCACCCCGGTAACCATCTTTTCTGTTTACTGCCATCTGGCAGGCGCTTCAGGAGCATGATGGCAAAGACTGAAAGACTGAGGAAGAGCTTCTTCCATCAGGCTCCTAAACACAAACTCTGTTTCATAAACTCACAAGACCCATTGTCAACTGTAAATATCATCACATTCTCATCATTGCTGCTCTATGTACAATACCATGAACAACCCGTCTGCACATCCCTCTTATTCACATTACTATTTATTAAGTCCCAGTACACTGTTTTTTCTTTTTTGTACATCTTGTTGTTTTTTTGCACATCTTATTGTCTTTTGCACATCTTATTGTTTTGCACTTTTTTATTTCATTGCACATTTTACTCTTATTTCTCCTTTTCTTACCATATGTATGCCCTTGTGTTATGTTACTTATATAATTTGTATTCTTATTATTTTGCACTGTCCACTGAGCGGACCTGATTCGATTACATTTCACTTCTAATTATACCCTGTATAACTATTATGTGACAAATAAAGAAACCTTGACCCTTGACCTTGATGCATGCATAAAGTTTTATATATCACTATAATATAACTCTGTCACATATTAGACATACTCTGTCTAATAAGCCATTAGAGGCTTTAATCTAATACAGCACAGTTTAGACCACACGTATTAGTTCTACACTATCGGAGCGTCTTCAGGGGACTCTGGCTCTTCATCAGGAGGAGGAGGAGGATGATGCTGGTCTCTAAAGTGACTCGGGCTCTTCATCAGGAGGAGGGTCTTCAGGGGACTCGGGCTCTTCATCAGGAGGAGGATGAGGATGATGCTGATCTCTGAAGTGACTCGGGCTCTTCTTCAGGAGGAGGAGGGTCTTCAGGGGACTCGGGCTCTTCATCAGGAGGAGGATGAGGATGATGCTGGTCTCTAAAGTGACTCGGGCTCTTCATCAGGAGGAGGGTCTTCAGGGGACCCGGGAGCTTCATCAGGAGGAGGATGAGGATGATGCTGGTCTCTGAAGTCTCTCGGGTCTGTCTGTTGGACTCCAGCAGCTCGTGCAGTTTTCTGTTCAGAGCCTGGTTTCTCTGCTCAATGTGGTCCAGACAGGAGTTGATCTGGTCCAGCATGGAGTCGATGGCGCTGTATTCTGAGTGAACAGCAGCATGTTTACATCATTTCTACACATCACTCTTGTGTTGATATTGAGCCTAATGCAGTGAGATCCAGATATTAATCCTGACTTCTGTGTTTCAGTAGTTTTATAATGTTACATGTGTCCCTGCAAGCAGTGCACAGTATATCTGTAGCAATAGCAATAATACATTGTATGGGTCAAAATTATACATTTTATTTTATGACAAAATCATTAGATATCATTAGATATATATCATATTCCATGAAGATATTTAGTAAATATATCAAAACATATTTTTGGATTATTAATATGCATTGCTAAGAAATTCATTTGAACAACTTTAAAGATGATTTTCTCAATATTTAGATTTGTTTGCACCCTTTCAAATATTGTCCTATCATAAACCATACATCAATGGAAAGATTATTTATTCAGCATTCAGATCAGGGGCGTAGCCCGTGGGTTAGGGTGTGCCGGTGCCACCCACAGTGGCAGCTGGCACACCTAAAAACAGATGCAGAATTATAATTTTTTTAATCGTAATAAACATGGGCAGCGCAAAGGAGGGGCTAGCAGATGCTTCAGCACCCCCAAGAAAGACCAAAGCACCGCCATTGCACCCATAAGAAATGAAATAAATTAAAAACATTTTACTTGTTATATTGCAATGCAGAGTTGTGAATGCGTAATAATGTGACGTGATTAGCAGGCGCACTTTTCGAATTGACAGCATTTTATTTAAAAAATTTATCGGTTCCTTGTGGCAAGAAGGAGACTAAAGATTTCCCTAGTCACACATAAATTGATTACTATAATAACTTAGGCTACTAACCATCCTTTAATATATAGGCGTATAGCCTATTCCGTGCCCAAGCGCACGTCTAAAGCTTGCAACGGCAAAAGTAGGCTAATGATTATGGGGGAAAGGCAAAATAAAACATTTTAATTATTCGTTAATAAACTAGTAATTTCTTCTCAGTCAGTGTCGGCTGAAAATATAAAGTTGCAGAATGCGACGCTGACTTTAATAAAGAAATGCACCTTTTCATTCCGACTACGTAATTAAAGATTTTAATTTTTTGGTTCGTTCGTTCGTTTAATAAAGTAGCCGGTTCATTGCTGTGACGCGCTCCATTTCACGGAGACTGCATGAGACGGCAGAAAGCGCATCTTGTTTCTCTATGTATTCTTTCTCTGTGTAGCCTACATAAATAAAAGCATATATATATATATATATATATGAACTTGCTGTTGAATTATGTATTTTTGAAAGTTCAATAATAATATTTAAAAAACTTGCCGGACGGATTTATTACCCCGCTTTGTTCCGGGACCTCACAATTTACAGATTAAGCAGTGCTTACAATATTTGTTAATTTAAAATTTAACTACAATTTTAAATTATTTTCAACAAAAATAACATAATTGAGGCATTCAAGGCCAGAACACGCCGTCTCGCCCTTTGAGCAGCTAACAGGCACCATTAAATGTACTGTGCTATGTTGTTGGCGATCCTGAATGTAATGTATACAACATATTTGACTGCTTTCTCTAATGTGTCTTGCAAGACATCTATTCAAGATTGTTTATTCCACCAAAAGTAATTTCAAAGGAACATTATATGTAGGCCCATGTAGGCTACAGTTTGTCACCTTTGCAGGATGTGCAAAATGTTAATGATTTAAAAAGGAGGGATTATTTAAAAGCATTTTGTTTTTATTTAGTACAGCAGCCACAGCTGTTTTTACATAATAGATTTTTACATAGCCTAGTCACTGAAGTCAATGATTATTCTTTGATAAAGTAAATGTGCTTTGCTCACTGTATAATTTGTTCGTTGTTTGAATAACCGTGGAAATGCGGTGTTATAATTAGAAACTTAAAATGTATTTTTATTAAACCTGTGATCATCAGGTTAAATAGGAGTTTAGTCTTATTAAAATGTGACATAAATTGTACTTGCCTAAAAGTGGTTTATGATGTGTGTAGTTAATGATTAGGCTACATTGAGCGCGTTTGACTAGAGCGCAGTTAAAGAGCTGTTGTAGGTTATACTGTATGTGATTGTCGGTGACCCTCTTGAGCGAGAAAGCTTCGGAAAATGGAAAAAAACAACATCAACAAAAATATAGCTGCAAGCAGCGATAACCAGGGTTCAAGAATTTTAAGGCCTAAGGTGGTATGCTTTTAGGGTCTAGGCCATAGTAGTTGGATGCATAGCTGACAGTGAAACTCATCGAAAATGGACAATAGGCTCACAGAAACACACACACACACAAATAGAAATGAAATGGTTAAACTATCATATTAATAATCATTAAGCTTGCTTACACAGATACACACACAGACACACTCAAATACAGACATACATGCACACATATTTTGTTGCAGATATAGATATTTGAAATAAATGACAGGTGACAATACTCTTTGCAAGTCTTCTCTTTTTAAGAGTTTATATCAGGGATCTCCAACCCTGCTCCTGGAGAGCTACCATCCTGTAGATTTCAGTTACAACCCTGCTCCAACACACCTGTCTGAAATTAACAAGTGGCCTTGAAGACTGTGATTAGCTGGTTCAGGTGTGTTTGATTGGGGTTGGAGCTGAAATCTGTAGGACGGTAGCTCTCCAGGAGCAGGGTTGGAGACCCCTGGTAGGCCAATGTGAAATGCAGGGCTGACAAAGAACACATTCACAATGGAGAATTCATTAAAACTGTCTCTCTCTCTGTCACACACACACACACACACACACACACTCACTCACTCACTCACTCTGTTGCAGATATAAAATAGTGATTTTCAAAGACATCCAAAACGGAGAATAGGTTAACAGACACATGTAGCCTACACACAAATGAAATGGTTAAACTAACATATTAATACCCAATAAGCATGCTTTTTTTTTTTTTTTTGCATTAATCTGACAATTTAATGTGGCACACCCAGTTTTTCTGATGCACATCCAGAGTCTACGCTCCTGGTTCAGATGATGCATAAATCTAAATTTCATAAAATTTACCATTATGACTAATTTTGTGCTCATGTCAGTATTAATATTTTCACATTATAATACATTTTAATTGTATACAGACCAGACAAATATAATTTGTAATGAATAATACAAATGTAATTAAATAACTATAATAATATAAGGAACATATAATTACTAATAAATAATCATTTGTAAAATAAAATTATCAATAAATACTGATACAAATAATATCAGTACGAAGACGAACAGAATGTTTGAGAAAGCAACGTAAGAAGAAAGCGAACAAGGACTGCCTTCTATAGAGATGCCTACAAGTTCGCCAAAGACCTCTTTGTCAAGAAGAAAACCGGGACTCTCAAAGTACCTGTGAGGGAACTGGAGGAGCACCTGAGACCTACTCCGACAATCAGAGGCATGTGTCAGCCACCATCCCCGATGACATGCCACCAATCCAACCACCTGAGCACCAGCTGGACACAAGACCCCCAACATGGAGCGAAGTTAAGAACACAGTAAAGCGGGCAAGAACAGCATCAGCCCCTGGGCCCAACGGTGTTCCATATAGGCTCTATAAGAACACACCGGGCGTCTTAAAGGTCCTCTGGAAGCTAATGAAGGTGACATGGGAAAAAAGCATCAAACGTGCCTCATCAGAATTATAAATCCCCTGAAGTCTCAGCTATAAATATTTAATCATTATAAATACTAATTATATAAGAGTTATTATATAAATTTGACTTTAAATTAAAATCTCTTACGACTTCGCTGCTTTAAAAATAATAGTTGCTGGTATCTCGCTGGACAGTCTTTGGTCCTACTTCAGCATCGTGTTTATATGACGCCACGCTGCGCAGCGTGTAACGGCTGCATCAAAACAGAAGTGTTTATCCTCTTCGTTTGAGGTTTAGTGTGTTTTTCCAGCGTCGCTGTGGTAATAATTACACTAACAGGTGTTCCTCATATAGACTTAGCTCGTTAATATTTTGTGTCTGCTGTTATGGAGGATTTACCGAAAGATTTGAGATCATTTCTGCAGAAGCATCCTTGCTTTCAGCTCACAGACTCGAAGAAGGTCAGAATAATGACACCAAACGCATATTTCTGCTGTTCTTATGACCCCTGTGAAGAGCTGAAGTGGTGAAAGCATGTTTTTGAAAGTTGTTTGTATGGAATCTGTCAGATCCGCTGCGGTTTGAACGCGCCCTGCAGCCTCGCCGAGCTGCAACTCTTCACCGCCGGGAACAAATACAAGAAACTCCGCGCTCAGGACGAGTTCGATTACAGCCAGTACGAGCCGCACATAGTGCGCAGCACTAAACAACCGTGAGTACACTACTCTATACCACAGTACACTATACTACAGCCAGTACGAGCCGCACATAGTGCGCAGCACTAAACAGCCGTGAGTACACTACTCTATACCGCAGTACACTACTCTATACCACAGTACACTATACTACAGTCAGTACGAGCCGCACATAGTGCACAGCACCGGCAGGGTCCGGCAGGGTGTGGCGTTCGTTCCTGTGCAGCTCAAGCAGAAGAAGAGACCCAAAGAGCGTGAGGAGGCCGCAGGAAGTGAGGGTCGGGCCACAGGAAGTGAGCGGCGAGCCAGCAGGAAGCAGGACAGTGGCGTCTGGACCCTGAGCTCGAGCGAGGACAGCGACGCTTCAGACAGCATGTCTGATCTTTACCCACGTCAGTGCCGCTTTTCGTTAATAACGAGCTGATCATAGCTGATCGCTAACGTCAGCCGTGTCTCTCTGCAGCGTCGGTGTTCACCGAGAAGAAGCCCGGACGATGAGCAGAAGGGCAGTGATGCTGAGGAAGATGATTTTCAGACCGATGATGATGAAGATGTGTCTGAAATGGAAGTAGAAAACCAGATGCAGAAACGCAAAAAGGTGAGTGTGACTGAATCACGTTAGCTGCGATAATAGAAGTTACACGTCAAAAATTACTGTTTAATCATTAAAAATGTGACTCTATATGTGTTCACAGTGCTGCATATCAGTGTTATTATAGTCAACTAAAACATTAATAAAAATGCATAAGTTAAAATAAAACTTGTTTCAGCTACTTGCCAAATCAACATTTCTCATTTTAGTTTGTTGATGGGCTAAAATAACTAAAATTTATAACATCTAAATATACATATTTAAAAAGGCTAATACATTTATACTATTTATTCAAATAAATATTAAAACATCTAACTCAAAATATTAATTAAAAACACAATCATATCTTATACTAAAATAACACTGACACATATTTCATGTAGCAGATTTACACTATCCAAGTTTTATATTTTTATCATTTTAAAATGTTTATGCTTTTCTGATTTGTTTTATTGCTTTTATGTAAAGCACTTTGAATTATCATTGTGTTGATACAATTCCCTAGAATATCATTATATGCTTAAACATGAATATTTATACTCATACTCATGGAAATTACTAAAGTACTTAAACCTGTTCATTAGAAGGGATGCCAATACTTTTGGCAGTATAGTGTAAATATGAACTGTATATGTGGTGAGACATGTCTAACTTCTGTGTTGTTTTTCAGGTGCAGTCTGCTGGCTTTACGAAGAAGTTTAAGAAGAAGGGTTTTAAACATGTTGGCAAATTCAACGGAAAATAATAAAGTTTGTAACTTATTGAAACTCGTTGTTTCTGGATCCGAATAAAGGGCTTTTCATGTGTAAACATGCATGAAATTGTGTTTTGATTGCGTTCTTATTCATTTGATACAATTATAGTTGTATTATTAATCATTTTATTTAACTTTTAAGTTTTAGTAATTTAGTTGTTTTTAATATATTTGCTTATTTTATATGCAATTAAAATACAAAAATCCTACATTTGACATCTAAATGTTTTTTAGTGATGTTAGTTAATAAAAAACAAACTGCTTACAGTTTGTGTGATCTCAGGTCTATTAAAAATATTAACAGATAAAATATTTTATTTTGATAATGTATTAGTGAATATTAAAATTAACAGAAGTATTGCTCATAGTTAACGAATGTGCTGATCTAATGGGAATCTTTTTTGCAGAATGTGTTTCTCTGCCTGTAAAAAACTAAATCTGAGTGTAAACTAGTTTTTATAGATGTTGTACTTGTACTAATCAATGGGGAAATGTGTGTAATGTTAATTTTGGCTGAGATTGGTGTATAATCTTTCTTTCGTAGCAACATGTAATATTTTTGTACTTTCCGGTTCCTCTGTAAAATGTGACCCTGGAGCACAAAACCAGTCTTAAGTGTCAGTTTTTCTAAATTGAGATTTATACATCATCTTAAAGCTTTCCATTGATGTATGGTTTGTTATGATAGGACGATATTTGGCTGAGATACAACTATTTGAAAATCTGAGGGTGCAAAAAAAAATCACTTTTAGCATAGCTTAGCATAGATCATTGAATCGGATAAGACCATTAGCATCTCAACCAAAAAAACATGACCAAAGAGTTTCTATATTTTTAAAGCTTGACTCTTCTGTAGTTACATCGTGTACTAAGTATTACGCTCATCATACTTAGACTGACGGAAAAGGAAAAGTTGTGATTTTCTAAGCCGATATGGCTAGGAACTATACTCTTGTTTCGGCGTAATAATCAAGGAGCTTTGCAGCCATACTGCAATGCGCCTGAAAGTAGTCCCCAGCTATATCATAACTAGTTACTTAGCCGGGGACTACTTTCAGAGGACTGCTTTCATATATGGTGCTGCCCTCTTCAGGTTGAGCGGTGGCTACTGCAGTTGTATTTTCCTATTGGGCGTTGCATACTCCTGTGACGTATTATGACACTTACTAACCACACCCCTGCACGAGCTCGGTTCCTCCCCTCTGTCTCCGCTGGGCTCCGCCCACTTTCCCAGTGTTACGTGCTTGATGTTAAAAAGGGATGATACCGTAACATTTATGTGAGACAACTGTTACTGGGTGTGGTGCAGATCAAAGAAGATACCGAGAAGTGATATTTTCATTCACAAAAGTCTTTACAGGTTGCGTTGAGGAAAAATATAAATAGTTACAAAAACGAGAAAATATAGAATTCAGCACGACAAAAGAAATAGGAGTGTCACCCAAATTAAAGAAATGAACAAAACAAAACAATCTTTATACTAACCTCTAAACTGACTATCAAAAAGAAATATGAAAATAAAACCGAAATCTTCAGCGTATACGACGCCTAACTAAACTCATATAATCAACAAACAAAAGTACAAGGGCGGCGTCACACTCAAACCTAATCTAACAAAGTATAAACTAACCCGATGCACCAACATGCACTTAACTTTGAACTTGACATAGTAAGACTGAAACTTCAATACGGGCATCAGCGTTATCTTCAACACAGAATTCGATACAAGTCAATAGACAGGGAACAGATCTATAAATAGATCACATCGCACAACACAATGTATGATTCATAAGACAAGATACATTAAGCATCGGTAGACTATTGGTGTCGAACACAAACTGCTGACCGTGTTGGGGCACAGGGTACGCTGGCAAGGCGCACCCACACACAATCAACTCGCGTCCTCAAATACAGCTGGCACGCCAGCTGATTGGCAGACATCATGACGTCAGAATGATGATTGGCAGTCGAGTCAGCCAATAAACACCGACCTAGAAGCGGAGCAAAAAGGAACACCGAAAGACAGGAGAGCGAGAAACAGAACAATATACACATAACACACGCGGAACGTAACACTCTCCCCCTTAAGACAAAACTATATGGATCAAAGAAACATAGTTTTAACAATTCTTACTCCAATCTTCTTTTTCTAAGCTCTTGACAGAGCATCAGCCATTACGTTTTCTGAACCTTTCTTGTGTTAGATCATCAGATGGTAACCTTGGACAACCAGAGACCAGCGCATCAGCCGCTGATTCTGGTTATACATACGAGACAGAAATACTAAAGGGTTGTGATCAGTAAATACCATAATTGGCAAATTGCTTTAACTCAAATATACATCAAAATACTGCAATGCTAACAGTAAGGCTAAAGTTTCCTTCTCAATAGTAGAGTAATTCAACTGACTTTTGTTAAACTTACGTGAGAAGTAACATACAGGATGATCAATCCCGTAGATGTCTTCTTGAATAAGTACTGCGCCCGCGCCAACAAAGCTTGCATCAATCTCTAACTTGAAGGCTTTGTCATACGCTGGTGCGGCAAGAACAGGAACACTACATAATAAAGCCTTAACATTCTCGAAAGCATTCTGACATTCATCAGACCACAAAAACGCACGTAAAGGACTGATGAGTGACGTCAATGGACTAACAACGGTAGAGAAGTTCTTACAAAAATTCCGGTAATAACCAGCCATCCCTAAGAAACTGCGCAGTTCTTTCCGCGAAGTAGGGACCGGAAACTCTGCAATAGCGCTTACTTTAGCCTCTATAGGTCTCACTTGCCCTTGACCCACTTCTCTGCCCAAATACGTGATTGTGGCTTGGCCGAAGTCACATTTGGCAAGATTCAACGTTAAAGAAGCATTCTCGAGGCGCTTAAACACTTCATGAAGTGTTGAAACGTGTTCTGACCAATCAGTAGAATAAATGACTAGGTCATCTAGATAAGCGTTACAGTTAGGAACTCCTGTAAGTACGAGATTAATCAGTCTTTGAAATGTAGCCGGCGCGTTGCGCATACCAAATGCCATTACGCAATACTGCATGAAGTCGTCTGGGGTTACAAATGCAGAAATATCTGAAGCGCGGCTTGTTAAAGGCACTTGCCAGTAGCCTTTTAACAAGTCCAGTTTACTGACAAATCTTGCTGGTCCAAGTGTGTCCACGCAATCCACGCGTTGACCTTTTCTATGCGACACAACCCGCATAGAACTGAGCCTGGTTTCTCCCAAGGTTTTTTCTCCATTCTGTCACCGATGGAGTTTTCGTTCCTTGCCGCTGTCGCCTCTGGCTTGCATAGTTGGGGACAATTCATTTCCAGCACAATCATCGACTTGATTGCACAGATATTATTTAAACTGAACTGAGCTGGACAATGCCATTTACTAAATTCAATAATGAAATGCATTCAGCTGATAATTCTATCTGACTAGTAAGCCAATTCTCCAATAATAGCTATGATGACTTTTGTTCTACCCACTTAAATGATAGAGGTACTTGCCATGTCCAATCTATACAGACGGTGTCTGTTCCCCGAATAGTGAGTTCAAAAAATAAATGTAATGCAGGATCTAGAACAAATCTGATCGTGATTAAACCAGAAAAATGCAAAATAAATGAAAAAAAAATTTTTTTAAAACTTGGGCTCCTAAATATCCGATCACTCACACCGAAAGCAGTTATTGTAAATGAAATAATCACAGATAATAGTTTTGATGTACTCTGTCTGACTGAAACCTGGCTTAAAACAAATGATTATTTTGGTCTAAATGAATCTACTCCACCAAGCTACTGTTATAAGCACGAGCCTCGTCAGACTGGTCGTGGCGGCGGTGTCGCAACAATATATAGTGATATTCTCAATGTTACTCAGAAAACAGGATACAGGTTTGACTCATTCGAAATACTTATGCTCAATGTTAAACTGTCAGATAAGCAAAATAAATCTGTCCTATCTCTTGCTCTGGCTACTGTGTATAGACCGCCAGGGCCATATACAGATTTTCTAAAAGAATTTGCAGATTTCCTCTCAGACCTATTGGTTAATGTTGATAAAGCACTAATTGTTGGAGATTTTAACATTCACGTTGATAATACAAACGATGCGTTAGGACTTGCGTTTACTGACCTAATAAACTCTTTAGGTGTCAAGCAAAATGTCACCGGGCCGACACATCGTTTTAATCATACGCTAGATTTAATAATATCGCATGGAATTGATCTAACTGATATAGATATCATACCTCAAAGTGATGATGTTACTGACCATTTCCTTGTATCGTGCATGCTGCATATTAATGATATTAACTATATGGCTCCGCGTTATCGTCCAGGCAGAATTATTATTCCAGCCACTAAAGACAGATTCACAAATAACCTGCCTGATTTATCTCAACTGCTCTGTGTACCCATAAATACAGATGAACTAGACAAAATTACTAGCAACATGGGAACTATCTTCTCTAATACCTTAGAAACTGTTGCCCCATCAAATTAAAAAAGGTTAGAGAAAAACGTGCTGCGCCATGGTACAACAGTTATACCCATTCTCTCAAGAAAGAAACTCATAATCTTGAGCGCAAATGGAGAAAAACTAACTTGGAAGTCTTTAGAATTGTTTGGAAAAACAGTATGTCCAGATATAGACAGTCTCTAAAAACTGCAAGACCCGAGTATATCCGCAAACTCATAGATAATCACCAAAACCAAGGTTTTTATTTAGCACAGTGGCTAGATTAACAAATAAACAGATGTCACCCGATCTAAATATTCCCTCACAGTTTAATAGTAATGACTTCATGAATTTCTTTACTGATAAAATAGATAATATCAGAAATACAATAACAAATGTAGATCCTACAGCGTCTAGTACTTCAGCTTCATTCATCGCACCCAAAGAAAAACTGCAGTGCTTTACAACTATAGGACAGGATGAGCTAAATAAACTTATCACTGCATCTAAACCAACAACATGTTTATTAGATCCTGTACCCACTAAACTATTGAAAGAGTTGTTACCTGTAGCAGAAGAACCGCTTCTCAATATTATTAACTCCTCGTTATCTTTAGGTCACGTCCCAAAACCATTTAAGCTGGCAGTTATTAAGCCTCTTATTAAGAAACCAAAATTAGATCCTTGTGAACTGGCCAATTACAGGCCCATCTCAAATCTTCCATTTATGTCGAAAATATTAGAAAAGTAGTGTCTGCTCAACTGTGCTCCTTTTGCTAAAAATGATATCTATGAAGAATTTCAGTCAGGTTTCAGGCCCGCCACAGCACAGAAACTGCACTTGTTAAAATTACAAATGACTTGCTTCTTATGCGTAGACAAAGGCTGCATCTCATTGCTAGTTTTACTTGATCTTAGTGCTGCGTTCGACACTATAGATCATGCCATACTCATAGATCGATTACAAAACTATACAGGTATTCAAGGGCAGGCTCTAAGATGGTTTAGATCCTACCTGTCCGATCGCTACCACTTTGTTTATTTAAACGGGGAGTCATCTCAATTATCACCAGTAAAGTATGGAGTACCACAAGGATCTGTCCTAGGTCCTCTATTATTTTCATTATATATGTTGCCCCTTGGTAATATTATTAGAAAATACGGGATTAGTTTCCATTGTTATGCTGATGACACTCAACTATATATCTCAACAAAACCAGATGAAACTTCTAAACTATCTAAGCTAACAGAGTGTGTTAAAAATATAAAAGATTGGATGACCGGTAATTTTCTCCTATTAAATTCAGATAAGACCGAGATATTACTTATTGGACCTAAAAACAGTACACAGAATCTCTTGGATTACAATTTGCAACTAGACGGATGTTCTGTTACTTCCTCTACAGTCAAAAATCTGGGTGTTATATTAGGAAGTACTTATAATGGGTTCGTGGAAATTTCCCCATGTAAATAAACTGCCATTGGGCAAATAGTGGTTCAGAGGGATCGTAGGGTGGATTTGGATCTCATTGGCAAATTATTTAACTGGCCATATGGACGTTGCCACTTACCCCCATTTCCCGGGGTAATTCCGGACTAAATTGGATTTGGACACATCTAGGGGGCGATGTTGACCTTCTGATGAACCACCCCCCACCGCTCCTCCACCCACCCCCCCTTCCACGAACCCTTTAAACGTCCATTTGCCATCATTTTGCTGGGTAAAAGGGGTAGCCGTGCCCAAAAGCCTACTATTTGTCCATGTTCCCATTAAATGAATGGGCAGGGGTGGTCTTCGCATCCCAGCGAGCTCCTATTTGTCCATCGCCCTACTGGTTCCATGGGCGGACCCCCGGTCCCACGAACCCACTATTTGTCCATTTCGCACATTGGGTGCGGATCGGCCCCTCGGCCCCTAAGGACCCCCCAGCCCCAGTACCACGAACCCACTAAATGTCCTTTTGCCATTATTTTGCTGGGTAAAAGGGGTAGCCGTGTCCAAAAGCCTACTATTTGTCCATGCTCCCATTAAATGAATGGGCAGGGGTGGTCTTCGCATCCCAGCGAGCCCCTATTTGTCCATCGCCCTACTGGTTCCATGGGCGGACCCCCGGTCCCACGAACCCACTATTTGTCCAAATATCCACTATTTTTACAGAACTTGTCCAAAAGTGGCCAGAGGGGTGGGACGGGCGTCCCCCGCCCACGGATGCTCGCCCAGGAGCCACCGTGTCGAGTTTCGGGCCCCTGGGACGTTTCTGAAAAAATCCCACTTGCCATTTATTTGAATGGGTTTGGCCTAGCGGTTTCGTGGACACGGCTCGCAAGGGTCCTATCGAGCCGAAATTGGAATCTTTGCCTCGAGGGGACCCCCTCGACCGGGCGGAAAAGTCTGGTGACCCTACGACCTTCTTTGGGGTCAAAAGGTCAAAAAAGGGACGCGCGTCCACCAAAAGGGTACGCGTTTAAATGGGAAGCGGGACGTCCCCCGTTCGGAGACGATGGGTCGTAGGGCCCCGAGATTTGAGATTCTGGCACCTGAGGGGCCCCTCTTTCACGGTCCCGAACCACGGAGCCATAGGACCTTGGGAAAAAAGCACCCGTCTGGCACCTTGTAATCACACGAAAGACTCTGAGTGTATAAGAGACTAAGAGGGCAGAGAGAGATTTTATGCAGGAGGCTCCCGATTTTCCCCTCGCCCTAGGGTCACGCGCCTTCGGTGGCTCGCTCGGGGGGCCCCCAGGGGCCACCGTGCCAAGTTTCGGGCCCCTGGGACATTTCTGAAAAAAATCCCACTTGCCATTTATTTGAATGGGTTCGGCCTAGCGGTTTCGTGGACACGGTTCGCAAGGGTCGGATCGAAATTTTGAAGGCCTCACACAGCTCTGAAAATAGCTTAATTTGACATTGTATATCTCCATTTCTGTACAAGATACAACAATGTCCCTAGTATCTGTTTAAAGGTGAGATAATAAGCTTTACATTGATATATATATTATATAATTGTAGCTTCACAATTGCCTGAATGTCAAACTAATTCCTACTGTCAGAGTTCTCTTTTGAAGGCCTCACACAGCTCTGAAAATAGCTTAATTTGACATTGTATATCTCCATTTCTGTACAAGATACAACAATGTCCATAGTATATGTTTAAAGCTGAGATAATAAGCTTTATATTGATATCAATTATATAACTGTAGCTTCACAATTGCCTGAATGTCAAACAAATTCCTACTGTCAGAGTTCTATTTTGAAGGCCTCACACAGCTCTGAAAATAGCTTAATTTGACATTGTATATCTCCATTTCTCTACAAGATACAACAATGTCCCTAGTATATGTCTAAAGCTAAGATAATAAGCTTTATATTGATATCAATTATATAACTGTAGCTTCACAATTGCCTGAATGTCAAACAAATTCCTACTGTCAGATTTCTGTTTTGAAGGCCTCACACAGCTCTGAAAATAGCTTAATTTGACATTGTATATCTCCATTTCTGTACAAGATACAACAATGTCCCTAGTATATGTTTAAAGCTGAGATAATAAGCTTTATATTGATATAGATTATATAACTGTAGCTTCACAAGCAAGCGCTTGTTCTGATGCTTAGTGCTCCTGGTTCTTCAGCGAGCCTTTAATGAAACAGTGCCCGCCGCTGCTCTCTGAGCTAAACCTTTAACCTTCACTGCACACACAAATAACTCAAACAGACTGACATCAACCGAGGACAGACCTTAAAGCCTTGCAGGGCTTCTGACGGGACGCTCTCGTCTGTATCGCTGCTTATTCTGATCCCTCACTTAGACAGAAAGAGACACTTAAAGTGTCCAATCGCGTTGTTTTACAAGCTTCTCTTAATCAAAACAAGCTTATTCAAGTGTGCTATTAGTATAATTATTTTAAACTAAAAATTGGAAAGTATACTTTTTATGTACTTCTCAGAAATATACTTAAAATTACATTTAATATACTTGACTTATACTAGAATCCGAGTTGTCATTGTTATATGGTAGGAGGCGCTAGAACACATCTTCTGTACAGAATTACCAAAACAACACAAGTGAAGAAGAAACAGATGTTTCACGTGTAATCTAACACATCATCAGACATAAAACAGCATCATAACTGTGTGAGGTTATGAATAACATACCACCAATGAAGAGGTAATAATGACCGTCAAGCTTTGTGTGTTAATCGACTCCATCTACGTCATTCTGAATATAATTCATATCAGCTTTTTGTTCAAAATGTTGTTTATTTATGAAAATTGCCCACATTCAGGTGTTTATAAAAAGAAGCTAGAATAAAACATGTTTGTATACAAGCAGATACTCTGTTATTTCTTCTGATGTTTTCAGATATTCATAACAAAACATATACAAGTTAATACCTAAATAGAGACATAGTAGTGTACTTAAAATATGACGTAAAGTTCACTTAAAGAAAACGTACGAGTACACTTGCAGTATAAAACTACTAAACGCGTAGACTATACTTCAAACTGTACTAAACAGGCTACTACAAGTATTTAATTAGTAAACAATCAGTATTCCTATACGTTCACTTTTAGTATAGTTGCAGTACAAGCTAAAAACATTGATGTAAACTACTCAAAGTTTACTACTGGTACACTTAAAGTATGCTTTTATATACTAGAAAGTGGGCCACTTTAGTCCAGAGGAGTATTGAAATAGTACAGTTACAAGTACACTACTACAAGTACACTGATATTTGTTTACTTACGACATAAAGTATACTTAAAAATATACTTAACTTAAGTATACTTAATGAAATAAACTTGAAGTATACTATTATTTTGGTGAGGGTTTACAAGTCAATACTGACATAAAATAGCTGAAGAAAAAAAACAAGGAATACTTATTTCACAGACATAAATCAGAAAACACCAAACAAAGCAGAATATACCATACACTTCTGCGAGTGGATATCTTCCTACACAGTGCCTTAGATTAAACTCAAATAACGTCTTTCAATGATCACTAACCTGCCAAACGCAGAAGATAATTACAGTTGTCTTCGACATGATATGCTGTAAACACAACTTTGCATTCATGGACAAACACAAATGTGCCATAACTCATGGTCGTTGCATACAGACAGTCAATCAGATATGAACATATTACATCTCAGAACATAAACATCTAGTTTTGTGTGCACTACGCATCAGTGTAATGTCTGACAGAGCCAGGTTTTCACAACAAAACTAGCCCAGTCGTCTTTCGACGGGGGTCACTGATCAAAATCACGTCCCGGGGTGTAAAATACTGGGTTTGGTAGGGTAAAAATGTGCATTCAAGAAGCTAAACATCACATTAAACCCACGGTTGTTAAAGTAGCCAAACAACACTGGACAGTGTAAATATACTGTAGTATGTACTGCATACTTCAATGCAGTCAGCTGAATTTGAGCTGACCTGTTTTTTTACATTCTAACAATAATATTTACAGCAAGAAACACGGTTCTCTCAAAAGACAGACTGATGAAGCACGTCGACACAGCAGCTGGAATAACCCTCCATACGAAACACTCTAATCTCTCATCTTTCTTTATTTCTAACTTATTTCTAACGAATAATAAAAGAGAAGCTGAGAGCTCTTTTTAAAGAAATATGTGAATGCTATGCAAAAGAGATGATGAATTATGAATACAGCAGTATTGTGTGGGTGGACCTGGTGAATAGAGTAACTAAAACATCTCTTATAGTGACAGAAGCTGCTGGTGTAATTCTGTCAGAGAATAAGCAAACATTACGAGTGTAAGGATGAACATACAGTGTTGTAGTCCTGTGAAGCATGTATGTTTTTATCCACATATTCTGTTCATCCTATTCAATCATCTATAAGAGGCATATAGAAATTTGAAACAGTTTGTTTTTAGTCAAGATGACTGGATGCTTTGGTGTTCAGAAAACACATGACACTGACACGAGTAAACACTTCTTCACACTCACTTAAATCACGCAGTCAGCCGTTATCACAGAGAACGCTTCGATAATCATTATTGTATGTGACTGAACTGGGTTTAATCCATCAGAACCGCTGAGGGTTTCACTCTTGTGGACATGTGGATAATCAGACTGATTGCACTGATTTCACTAAATGCTGTACAATCTAACACACACACACACACACACACACACACACCACGCACACACACACACACACACACACACACACACACACACACACACACACACACACCACGCACACACACCACGCACACACACACCACGCACACACACACACCACATGTACACACACACACACACACACACACACACACATGCACACACATACCACACGCACACCACACACACACCACGCACACACACACACACACACGCACACATGTACACACACACACACACGTATACACACACACATGCACAAACCACGCACACACACCACATGCACAAACCACGCACACACCACAACACACACGCACACACACACACACACACACACACACACACACACACACACACACACACACACACACACACACACACACACACACTCACACACCACGCACATGTACACACGTACACACACCACACGCACACACGCGCACACACACACCACACGCACACACGCACACCACACGCGCAGACCACACGCAGACCACACGCACCACACATACACACACACGCACACCACACACACACACACACACACACAGATCACACGCACCACACATCCAGACACACACAGACCACACGCACCACACATACACACACAAAGCATCTGTGCTCCACAGTGAATAGATCAGTCATTTTTCTTCAGAGCTACAAAAGAACAACGAGTATCACAACCCTTTCTCTCTATTCCTCTCAGCATCGGTCCCTTCATCCTCTGCTGTCCCTCGGGTCTGATTCAATGTCTTTCTCACAATCAACAAGAGAGATCCATCATAAGCAGCATCTCTTTCTCTCTCTGAGACGTGATGTTGTCTACAGGGCAGGAGCAGGTTCCTCTGACCCTAAAAATACAGAACGACACGACAGACTAACAGATACAACACACTAACCCACACAACAAGACACATCAGGACTATAGAAACCAGCAGACAGGGAAACATGCTGTCATTGGAAGAGAGATCAGAAAAAAATTCACTTTCTGAAACAATGCACAAAATATACAGATCACTGAGAAATAATGTCCAGAAAAACTGGACTAAATCATTCAAGATTCGTGAATACTGTCTATTCAGAAATACAGAGAGATTAATCTACTCTGCTGCCAATAAAAATTACAATCAAAGATAACTCAAATCCATTAGACTTAGCATCTGGATCTGATGGGAATGATCAAACAAAGCAGATATTAAATGTGTGGACGTGGGTCACGTCTCTGATTCATCAGGAATCAAGCACTGATAACAGCTATCGACTTTAGAAACGGACATTATTCTGTAGTATAATAAACTCCTGGACTTCATCACGACCAGAGCATGTGAGCGGAGCGGAGCGTGGAGCGAGCGAGGAGCGGAGCGTGCAAAATATAGTCGGAGCGCGGAGCGGGTTTTTATCCAAAGGCTGGAGCGATCGCTCTGTCTCGATCCGGTTCCGCTCCGATACCGCTCACACCACGAGCCTAGGGCATGCACAAATCCACACTGAATTCACCTGTGCCTTCAACAATTAACAAAACCATCAGCCTATACTTTAAAAATCGTTCGTTGTGAAGGAGTATTTTAATTCTCGTTAGATATTCCAGTAACGAGAGTTCGTTAAATATTTCCAAAACCAAACCGACAGGTCATAGGCTACAGGTGCACAATTCCTGTCAAAAAAATAGATGATAATGTTAAACATGATCAGGAATGTGGTGATATATATGTTCTATTTTGACTGATGTTGCTGTGAGTTCTTTATAGGATATAGGCTGCGTGGCGGACGCGTCGCGGAGCGTGTTTGCAGCGTGTTGATTTTCCTTTCCGCACCCATGTTAACAGATTAGAGCAGCCACATTGCCTGCGGAATACGCGCGTATCAGGTGTGGTCCAACCACGCCGCAACTGCGGCTCCACGACAGAATAGAAGTGAAGCGGATTTTTTCCGCAGCAGTCACGCAACAAACCCGCTCCACGTCTGCCACGCAGACAGTGTGTCGGAGGCGTAAGGCTTCGGTTGAAAACGGCAGGTCTTAGGCATGCAGAGTAATTTTAAATTTGAGCGAGCGTGGAGCGATTTCTCCGGAGCGGGATGAAATTGTAGATGAGCGGGGAGCGGAATTGAGCGGAGCGATCTGGTCCTACTTTGAGCGGTGGAGCGGGGGAGCGAACACCCACGTGAGCGGGGAGCGGAAATTCTCACCGCTCAGCTCCGCTCACGACACACAGACTCTTAGATTAGATTAGAGTATACATATGTAACTCACCCGGGTCCACACCATCCTAACTCGTTCTTGCTCCGAGCGGGTCTCGAACCTGGGATTGTACACATAGCAGCAATACGGATGATGAGAATATGAATGTTTTTTTTGTTTTGTTTTTTTTTACAGTTAATAAATGAGTCTTGTAAATGTTTATGAAACAGAGTTCGTGTTAAGGAGCCTGATGGCCTGAGGGAAGAAGCTCCTCCTCAGTCTCTCAGTTTTTGCCATCATGCTCCTGAAGCGCTTGCTAGATGGCAGTAAACGGAAAAGATGGTTACCGGGGTGAGTTGAGTCTTTGATGATTTTAGCAAAGCAGTTATTGTAAATGAAATAATCACAGATAATAGTTTTGATGTACTCTGTCTGACTGAAACCTGGCTTAAAACAAATGATTATTTTGGTCTAAATTAATCTACTCCACCAAGCTACTGTTATAAGCATGAGCCTCGTCAGACTGGTCGTGGCGGCGGTGTTGCAACAATATATAGTGATATTCTCAATGTGACTCAGAAAACAGGATACAGGTTTGACTCATTCGAAATACTTATGCTCAATGTTAAACTGTCAGATAAGCAAAATAAATCTGTCCTATCTCTTGCTCTGGCTACCGTGTATAGACCGCCAGGGCCATATACAGATTTTCTAAAAGAATTTGCAGATTTCCTCTCAGACCTATTGGTTAATGTTGATAAAGCACTAATTGTTGGAGATTTTAACATTCACGTTGATAATACAAATAATGCGTTGGGACTTGCGTTTACTGACCTAATAAACTCTTTTGGTGTCAAGCAAAATGTCACCGGGCCGACACATCGTTTTAATCATACGCTAGATTTAATAATATCTCATGGAATCGATCTAACTGATATAGATATCGTACCTCAAAGTGATGATGTTACTGACCATTTCCTTGTATCGTGCATGCTGCATATTAATGATATTAACTATATGGCTCGCTGCTATCGCCCAGGCAGAATTATTATTCCAGCCACTAAAGACAGATTCACAAATAACCTGCCTGATTTATCTCAACTGCTCTGTGTACCCATAAATACAGATGAACTAGACAAAATTACTAGCAACATGGGAACTATCTTCTCTAATACCTTAGAAACTGTTGCCCCATCAAATTAAAAAAGGTTAGAGAAAAACGTGCTGCGCCATGGTACAACAGTTATACCCATTCTCTCAAGAAAGAAACTCATAATCTTGAGCGCAAATGGAGAAAAACTAACTTGGAAGTCTTTAGAATTGTTTGGAAAAACAGTATGTCCAGATATAGACAGTCTCTAAAAACTGCAAGAACCGAGTATATCCGCAAACTCATAGATAATCAAGGTTTTTATTTAGCACAGTGGCTAGATTAAAAAATAAACAGATGTCACCCGATCTAAATGTTCCCTCATAGTTTAACAGTAATGACTTTATGAATTTCTTTACTGATAAAATAGATAATATCAGAAATACAATAACAAATGTAGATTCTACAGCGTCTAGTACTTCAGCTTCATTCATTGCACCCAAAGAAAAACTTCATTGCTTTACAACTATAGGACAAGATGAGCTAAATAAACTTATCACTGCATCTAAACCAACAACATGTTTATTAGATCCTGTACCCACTAAACTATTGAAAGAGTTGTTACCTGTAGCAGAAGAACCGCTTCTCAATATTATTAACTCCTCGTTATCTTTAGGTCACGTCCCAAAACCATTTAAGCTGGCAGTTATTAAGCCTCTTATTAAGAAACCAAAACTAGATCCTTGTGAACTAGCAAATTACAGGCCCATTTCAAATCTTCCGTTTATGTCAAAAATATTAGAAAAAGTAGTGTCTGCTCAATTGTGCTCCTTCTTGGTAAAAAATGATATCTATGAAGAATTTCAGTCAGGTTTCAGGTTTCAGGTTTCATAGCACAGAAACTGCACTTGTTAAAATTACAAATGACTTGCTTCTTGCATCAGACAAAGGCTGCATCTCGTTGCTAATTTTACTTGATCTTAATGCTGCGTTCGACACTATAGATCATGACATACTGATAGAACGATTACAAAACTATACAGGTATTCAAGGGCAGGCTCTAAGATGGTTTAGATCCTACCTGTCCGATCGCTTCCACTTTGTTTATTTAAACAGGGAGTCATCTCAATTATCACCTGTAAAGTATAGAGTACCACAAGGATCTGTCCTAGGTCCTCTGCTATTTTCACTATATATGTTGCCCCTTGGTAATATTATTAGAAAATACGGGATTAGTTTCCATTGTTATGCTGATGACACTCAACTATATATCTCAACAAAACCAGATGAAACCTCTAAACTATCTAAGCTAACAGAGTGTGTTAAAAATATAAAAGATTGGATGACCAGTAATTTTCTCCTATTAAATTGAGATAAGACCGAGATATTACTTATTGGACCTAAAAACAGTACTCAGAATCTCTTGGATTAAGTTTGCAACTAGACGGATGTAATGTTACTTCCTCTACAGTTAAAAATCTGGGTGTTATATTTTGATATTGTTGATATTTTGTTTGAGTTTTCCCTCTTTTCCTTAGGTTTTAAATAAGCCTGTAAGCGCCGTGCGCGTTTTACTTTGACTTTAATATCAGCAGCAATTCGGCGTCAGTGTTTAAAATAAAAATTAGCAAATACTGTGGAACCAAATAAATCAGAAACGAATGTTTTTTTTAAAACACTATCACTTAGATCAGGGGTAATAAATAGATCGATCACGCTTTAGGTCAGTGTTTCTCAACCAGGGGGGCGAGAGATACAACTCAAATATAGTACATTCACTAATATTATGACTCGCATGTTAAGTAAGGTAAACAAAATGTATAGCCTATAAATAAATAACAATACCACCTCTCTACGTATTCTGTGTTTAGGGGGAGAAATACGGTTCTCATGGCGCTGTGAATACAGACTGAACGGCGGCTCAAAACCGCTGTATGAACATATGATACTCAAACTACAGCTCTCGCTGGATAAAAGAAGCCAGTGTCACACTAGTACACACAAGTTTTGATGGGCAAGTTTTGTAATCAAGGTAAAGTTGATTACAGTGACATGATCGTGCAATAGGCACGCGTTATGTCTGTTATAAATGATGCATAAATGAACCGTGTATGTGCGCTCTCGATCACTATAACATCATATTTCTGCTTGAATACAGCTCAGTATATAGTTGAATACAGCGACGTGAATAGTGAATAATAATAAAACACTATTTTATGTATTATTACTAAATTAATGCAACATCACAATGAGCCTTTTTAATTATTTAATATGTATTTGATCATTTATTTACTTTTCACTTGGTAGATCTCGGTAAGTTTTCTCCTTGACTTAGATTAATGTCAGACTCAGAAGTCAACAGGCTTAAAACGGGCGCTTTTACATTTCGTTTTAAAACTCTTCCGCATCGTCTTGTCTGTGTCACCTCACTCTTCTTGTCAGTCATCTCTCTTTACATGATAAATGAAATCTGATCTGTGATGTAGAGGTCTGTGCGGGACTGTTTTAGGTTTTATTCCGCACACACCCGCTCCCGCGATATATTCACTGTTTCTTCACATTTCTGCTAAAAAAAGAGAGATAGGCTAACAAATAAAAGTTTAGTCCGCACAAAATTGTATTCATTTTATTCGTCTTGTCAAGAGTCTTCAACTAGATGGATGTAATGTTCCTTCCTCTACAGTCAAAAATCTGGGTGTTATATTAGACAGCAACCTATCTTTTGAAAATCATATTGACTTGACTTGATTATTTTAATGTTTATGATCATAATTCCTGTATTTCAAATGGACAATAATTTCATTTTAATGAAATATTATTTTAATGTTTGATCATAGTTCATGTATTTCAAATGGACATTAATTGCATTTTAATGAAATATTATTTTCATGTTTATGATCATAATTCATGTATTTCAAATGGACATTAATTGCATTAATGAAATATTATTTTAATGTTTAAGATCATAATTAATTTATTTCAAATGTACATTAATTGTATTTTAATGAAATATTATTTTAATGTTTATGATCATAATTCAATTATTTCAAATGGACATTAATTGCATTTTAATGAAATATCATTTTCATGTTTATGATCATAATTCATGTGTTTCAAATGGACATTAATTGCATTTTAATGAAATATTATTTTCATGTTTATGATCATAATTCATGTATTTCAAATGGACATTAATTGCATTTTAATGAAATATTATTTTCATGTTTATGATCATAATTTATGTATTTTAAACGGACATTAATTGCAACCACCGTGCACAGTTTAAATACTTTTTTTGCCATTACTTACCATTACGCTGTGGCTGTAAAGTTGCACATGAAGCACTGCTTACATTTATATGTTATTCTGTGATAATTCTGGGGTGACAGCTTTTTTTTTCCAGTGCCACCATGGGAGATCCGCCCCTGTCACTTACATACACACACACACACACGCACACACACTCATGCACACCCTCACACTCACGCACACACTCTCACACAACCTCACACTCACGCACGCACACACGCACACACGCACGCACGCACGCACACTCACACACTCACACTCATGCACACACACACACACACACACACACACACACACTCACACTCATGCACACTCACACTCACACTCATGCACACTCACACTCATGCACACACACTCACACTCATGCACACACACACACACACACACACTCACACCCTCACACTCAGATTAACAGCAGATTAACTGTTTTGTCGTCTTTCATGCTTTTATGGACCTTGATAATTTAATTTACTGTGCAGTCAATGGAACATTCACAAGCCTCCCGGTTTTCATCGAACATATCTTAAATTGTGTTCTGAAGATGAATTAAGCTTTTACGGGTTTGGAACAACACGGGGGTAAGAGACAACATTTTCATTTTGGGATGGAGCATCCCTTTTAGAAAAGTTATTTTTATGGGTAAATGTGTCGCCCTCACACTGTGGTGGCATGTATTTCCAAATCAAATCAGATGTATGCATTTAGACGCAGGTCAGATGTCCAGAAATTGTTTCATGTTTTCATAATTCATGTATTGCAAACAAATATTTTCCTCATTATTCATGTATTTTAAACAAATATTTTCAAGTTTTCATAATTCCTGAATGGAAAATATTTTCATGTTTTGCAAACAAAATTGTAATAATTAATGTATTTCAAACAAATATTTTCATGCTTTCATAATTCATGTATTGCAAACATATTTTCTTATTTTCATAATTCATGTATTGCTAAAAAATATTTTCCTGTTTTCATAATTCAAGCATTGCAAAAAAATATTTTCATATTGTCATAATTCGTGTATTTTAACATCCCGTGGTAGCTATGAATTACACAAGCTTCAGTCTGGATCCAACCCTTAAATGATCCGAGATGACCGAACACCTGAGAGGAGACGACACAACCATCAGAGATTATACTCAATTAACCACATTGTGCCATGAGTTAATTATATTGAGTTTCTACAATATAAATCTATTTTAGAAAATGAATTTCCTGTAAAGCTGCTTTGCAACGATTGTATCGTAAAAAGCGCTATACAAATAATCTTGAATTTAATTGAAAAAATATATATTTTCACAAATATATTGCAAACAAATATTTTCCTATTTTCATAATTCTTGTTTTGCTATCACAAATTTTCATAATTCATGTATTTCAAACAAATATTTTCATAATTCATGTATCGCAAACAGATATTTTCCTATTTTCATGTTTTGTTAACCAATCATTTCCTATTTTCATAATTCATGCATCTTTAACAAATAATTTCATAATTCATGTATTGCAAACAAAAAAAGTATTATTCATGTATTGCAAACAGATATTGTCCTATTTTCATAATGCATGTATTGCAAACAAAAATTCCATGTTTTCATTATTCATGTATAGCAAATAAATATTTTCCTATTTTCATAAATCATATTTTACAAACTAATATTGTCCTGTTTTCATAATCCATGTATCGCAAACAAACATTTTCAGGTTTTTATAATTCATGTACTGATAACAAAAATTGTCCTATTTTCATAATTCATGTATTGCAAACAAATATTGTCCTATTTTCATAATTCATGTATCGCAAACAAATATTTTCATAATCCATGTATCGCAAAAATATTTTTTCCTATTTTTATAATTAATGTATTGCTAACAAACATTTTCATATTTTCATAATTCATGTATTGCAAACAAACATTTTCACAATTGGTGTATGGCAAAAAAATATTTGCATAATTTGTGTATTGCAAACGAATATTTACATCATTCTTGTATTGCAAACAAACATTTTCATAATTCGTGTATGGCAAACAAATATTTTCTTAATTCATGTATCACAACCAGATATTTTCCTATTTTCATAATTATTGTATTGCAAACAAACATTTTCAGGTTTTTATAATTCATGTATTGCAAACAAATATTTTCATAATTCGTGTATGGCAAACAAATATTTTCATAATTTCATCATTCTTATTTTGCAAACAAACATTTTCAGGTTTGTATTATTCATGTATTGAAAACAACAAATTTTCATAATGAATGTATTGCAAAATAACATTTTGCTGTTTTCATAATTCATGTATAGCAAACAAATATTTTCATGTTTTCATAAAAAAAAATTTTTTGGGTTTGTTTGCAAAACATGAATTTAGAAAATACAAATATTTGTACAATACAAGAATTTTGAAAACATGAAAATAGTTTTGCAATACATGACTTATGAAAATGTTTGTTTGCATAACATGAATTATGAAGTTCGTTTGAAAGACATTAATGATGAAATATATAAATAATGTCCATTAGAAATACATGAATTATGAAAACGAAATATTTGTTTGCAAAACATGAATTATGAAAACATAAAAAAAAAATTGCAATACATGAATTATTTAAAGATAAATATGTTTGCAATACATTAACTATAAAAATATGAACAAGTCCTTTTGAAAGATATGAATGATGAAATATATAAATAATGTCCATTAGAAATACATGAATTATGAAAACAAAACTATTTGTACAATACATGAATTATGACCATTTTTGTTTTGCAAAACATGAACTATGAAAATATCTGTTTGCCATACATTATTTATATGAAAACATTTATTTGCAATACCTGAATTATGAAAACATGAAATTTGTTTGCAATACATTAATTATATAAAAATTTTGTTTGCAGAACATGACTTCTGGGGATGATGGCGCCGGTGTACGTGGCATGCCGTCTGACCTCTCTGCTACTTTGTGTTGTCCGCAGGGAGTCACAGCACCACCCCAGGGGGGGGGCGTCAACAGACACCTAATGCTT
>CM050414.1:40488166-40503166 GCA_027564155.1 Gymnocypris eckloni scoliostomus | reverse complement strand
TTGGCTTCCTCTGAGGTCCTCGGAGGGGTTGTCATCGTCTCTTCTCAGGTGTTCGGTCATCTCAGATCGTTTAAGGGTTGGATCCAGACTGAAGCTTGTGTATTCTAGCTACCACGGGATGTTAATCCCGTGCAGAAACATAGAAACAGTAAGACAATTAGCGTAGCAGTTGTTCCATCCAGGAATAACCCTGGATGAAATTATCAGTATAACCCAAGCTAAAGCATAATAATGTGCATTTGTTCAGATAGACTGGCAGTACACGATTGTGAGATGCATTATATGAATGCTTGGCTAAAGAGATGCGTCTTTAATCTAGATTTAAACAGAGAGAGTGTGTCTGAACCCTGAACGTTATCAGGAAGGCTATTCCAGAGTTTAGGAGCCAGATATGAAAAAGTTCTACCTCCTTTAGTGGACTTTGCTATCCTAGGTACTACCAAGAGTCCAGAGTTTTGCGACCTTAGGGAGCAGGTTGGATTGTAGCGTGATAGAAGATTAGTTAGGTATGCAGGAGCTAAATCATTTAGGGCCTTATAGGCAAGTAATAATATTTTGTAACTGATACGAAACTTAATAGGTAGCCAGTGCAGAGACTGTAAAATTGGAGTAATATGGTCATATTTTCTTGACCTGGTAAGGACTCTAGCCGCAGCATTTTGTACTATCTGTAGCTTGTTTATTGAAGATGCAGGACAACCACCTAGCAGTGCATTACAATAGTCCAGTCTAGAGGTCATGAATGCATGAACTAGCTTTTCTGCATCAGAAACACTTAACATGATCCGTAGCTTGGAAATGTTTCTAAGATGGAAGAATGCTGTTTTGTAACATTGGAAATATGATTTTCAAAAGATAGGTTGCTGTCTATATAACACCCAGATTTTTACTGTAGAGGAAGTAACAGTACATCCGTCTAGTTGCAAATTGTAATCCAAGAGATTCTGTGTACTGTTTTTAGGTCCAATAAGTAATATCTCGGTCTTATCTGAATTTAATAGGAGAAAATGACTGGTCATCCAATCTTTTATATTTTTAACACACTCTGTTAGCTTAGATAGTTTAGAAGTTTCATCTGGTTTTGTTGAGATATATAGTTGAGTGTCATCAGCATAACAATGGAAACTAATCCCGTATTTTCTAATAATATTACCAAGGGGCAACATATATAATGAAAATAATAGAGGACCTAGGACAGATCCTTGTGGTACTCCATACTTTACTGGTGATAATTGAGATGACTCCCCGTTTAAATAAACAAAGTGGTAGCGATCGGACAGGTAGGATCTAAACCATCTTAAAGCCTGCTCTTGAATACTTGTATAGTTTTGTAATCGATCTATCAGTATGTCATGATCTATAGTGTCGAACGCAGTACTAAGATCAAGTAAAACTAGCAACGAGATGCAGCCTTTGTCTGACGCAAGAAGCAAGTCATTTGTAATTTTAACAAGTGCAGTTTCTGTGCCATGGCGGGGCCTGAAACCTGACTGAAATTCTTCATAGATATCATTTTTTTGCAAAGAGGAGCACAGTTGAGCAGATACAACTTTTTCTAATATTTTCGACATAAACGGAAGATTTGAAATGGGCCTGTAATTTGCCAGTTCACAAGGATCTAATTTTGGTTTCTTAATAAGAGGCTTAATAACTGCCAGCTTAAATGGTTTTGGGACGTGACCTAAAGATAACGAGGAGTTAATAATATTGAGAAGCGGTTCTTCTGCAACAGGTAACAACTCTTTCAATAGTTTAGTGGGTACAGGATCTAATAAACATGTTGTTGGTTTAGATGCAGTGATAAGTTTATTTAGCTCATCCTGTCCTATAGTTGTAAAGCAATGCAGTTTTTCTTTGGGTGCGATGAATGAAGCTGAAGTACTAGATGCTGTAGAATCTACGTTTGTTATTGTATTTCTGATATTATCTATTTTATCAGTAAAGAAATTCATAAAGTCATTACTATTAAACTGTGAGGGAATATTTAGATCGGGTGACATCTGTTTATTTGTTAATCTAGCCACTGTGCTAAATAAAAACCTTGGATTGTTTTGGTGATTATCTATGAGTTTGCGGGATATACTCGGTTCTTGCAGTTTTTAGAGCCTGTCTATAGCTGGACATACTGTTTTTCCACGCAATTCTAAAGACTTCCAAGTTAGTTTTTCTCCATTTGCGCTCAAGAATACGAGTTTCTTTCTTGAGAGAATGGGTATAACTGTTGTACCATGGCGCAGCACGTTCTTCTCTAACCTTTTTAATTTGATGGGGCAACGGTTTCTAACGTATTATTAGAAGATAGTTCCCATGTTGCTAGTAATTGTGTCTAGTTCATCTGTATTTATGGGTACACAGAGCAGTTGAGATAAATCAGGCAGGTTATTTGTGAATCTGTCTTTAGTGGCTGGAATAATAATTCTGCCTGGACGATTACGCGGAGCCATATAGTTAATATCAGTAATATGCAGCATGCATGATACAAGGAAATGGTCAGTAACATCATCACTTTGAGGTATGATATCTATATCAGTTAGATCGATTCCATGCGATATTATTAAATCTAGCGTATGATTAAAACGATGCGTGGGCGCGGTGACATTTTGCTTGACACCAAAAGAGTTTATTAGGTCAGTAAACGCAAGTCCTAATGCATCATTTGTATTATCAATGTGAATGTTAAAATCTCCAACAATTAAATCAAATCAAAAATCAAATCACTTTTATTGTCACATCACCACAGCACAAGTGCCTTGGTGAGTGAAATTCTTTATGGCGTGCTCCAGACAGCCGCAAAAAACAACAACAACAATTTACATATGGACAGACAGTGCAAAAAAAAAAACAATTTACATATGGACAGACAGTGAGAAAAACTGCACTGGAGCATTCTGATGCTCAGACAGTGCCAAAAAATAAAATAAAAAAAATAAAAATAAAACAATTTACATATGGACAGTACATATTTACATTGTCCAATTAGTGCTTTATCAACATTAACCAATAGGTCTGAGAGGAAATCTGCATTAATTCTTTTAGAAAATCTGTATATGGCCCTGGCGGTCTATACACAGTAGCCACAAGAGATAGGACAGATTTATTTTGCTTATCTGACAGTTTAACATTGAGCATAAGTATTTCGAATGAGTCAAACCTGTATCCTGTTTTCTGAGTCACATTGAGAATATCACTATATATTGTTGCAACACCGCCGCCACGACCAGTCTGGACGAGGCTCGTGCTTATAACAGTAGCTTGGTGGAGTAGATTCATTTAGACCAAAATAATCATTTGTTTTAAGCCAGGTTTCAGTCAGACAGAGTACATCAAAACTATTATCTGTGATTATTTCATTTACAATAACTGCTTTCGTGTGAGTGATCGGATATTTAGGAGCCCAAGTTTTAAAAATTGTTTTTGTTCATTTATTTTGCATTTTCTGGTTTAATCACGATCAGATTTGTTCTAGATCCTGCATTAAATTTATATTTTGAACTCACTATTCGGGGAACAGACACAGTCTGTATAGATTGGACACTGCAAGTACCTTTATCATTTAAGTGGGTAGAACAAAAGTCATCATAGCTGTTATTGGAGAATTGGCTTACTACAGGGTTCGTACGGTCATGAAAAACCTGGAAAAGTCATGGAATTTTAAAACCACATTTTCCAGGCCTGGAAAGTTTTGGAAAAATGAATAAACCCAGAAAGTTTTGGAAAAGTCATGGAAATCTATTTGACAAATCTCTGTATAATACAATTATGTTTATTCAGGTCCTGAATTTGGCGAATTGCGCATGGGCTATATCGCATATTTCTACTCTTTCCAGCTTTCGACTTTAAAATGATGGATATTCACACATTTATTCAATAGCCTATAGCTTGTAGGCTGAAGAGTAAATAGATCCACACAGAATATCAAATCGGTTATTTGAAAAGTTCATCAGCTGTGTTTTCTCTTTGACTTTCTCTTAAAACACGTAATCAGCGCATCTCGTCTGCACTAAAGAGCTGCAGTGCGATACAAGTCTTTCTCTGGCATTTGGTACAGTTGACAGAATTGTCACCTGCCTAATCGGGTCATTGTTTATTGTCACTAAATGTAGCCTTTATTTGCACGTCTTTTAAGCCGTTCTGTACTGCGCTCAGAAGCGGTTTCTGCTGCACTCAGTCATGTCAAATGGCGTCCGTATAAAGCCGCCTTAATAGTACCAAATTGACTTTACCAAACAAGCTCAGTAGGATCCTGCACGGGCCTCAAACATACACCCCAGTCAATCCTTGTTCAGCAGATATCAGAATTACCTTCCTGAGTCCGACTGGAGCCCATGTCTTTCTTTCTCTCTTCCCATTACACAGCTGCTGTTCTAGCCATTCAAATAGTTCAGTTTCGCTTTTAATGGCAAAGCGTATTTCGTTTCTTTATTAAGTTAATTTAGAAATATGTTTGGAACATTTATTTGTTTATTAAATTCAAGTTTTTGTTTTTAAAGTATCTTTTGAGCAATCGGCCAGCTGCAGACAGTGAGTTTGACTATTATGTTTGATCAATTTAGCCTTCTTAAATCACCACTTGACTAAAATAAAATCTATATTTAAAATACTTAAAAAAGCATATGTTAGTGTAACGCTTGCTTCAGCGCTTGTGGGTGTTTTTCGGGGCTCTATCTGAAGATTTAAATAAATAATACCCTCGAATACTGACGAGCTCTTTTTCCACACTTTATTCTCTCTTCCTCCTTTCTCTCCTCCTCCCGTCAGAATAAAAGTCCTCATAACTACAGACACTTTAACATAGATTTCCTAAAACAAAAATAAATTGTGTTTAATTTGAACTCTTACACTACTTCCCCCTTATGAAAAGAAACGTCCTCGTTTTCTAAAATAACACAACCAAATTGTACATTTGTAAGAACAGAAGTTTTTCAGACCTTTGAAAATGTCAACACAAAACACTTTCAAGTACAGGATAAAAAAAATATATATAATAAAAAAAAATCCTAAGCTTTAACAACAGTAAACTTTTCCAACATACAAATAACAACTTGCAAGTGTTATGTTTCTGACCGTATTTGACATTATTCCACTGTGAATGTATTAGCAAATGAGAAGAAAATAAAAAATAAAATAAAATAAAAATAACCCTAGAGATAAACAAAGACATTAATAGTCCCTATAGCATTATGGGAGGGCACAGAACGTCCTGACTTTGTTTTTGTGCCTCTGCTGGTCTGTCACAAGGGATTTCTACTGGCAAGTCAGCTCTAGACCCCTCAGACAGTTCATTCTGAACAGGAGGTAATGTACCATCCCTCTCTTGCACCCGTTGAATGGGTCTCACAGACTTGGGTACAGAAAAATCTTGAGGAATATAAGGTCTGGACCCTGATAGCCCTAGCAGGGCGTCCACTTTGAAGGATTCTCAGAACTGGATGTGGTTCAAGGGACCACACGGAGCGGTATTATAGCCGATTATAGTGAATCACTTTAGGTTTTGACCTAGGATCAAGCACATCTAACACTTTTTTTGTTACTACAATGTCACCTGTGGGTAAATCCAATCTGCTCAAGACCCTGTATGGTCCAGTCCATTTTGGAGAGAGCTTGTGTCTTGACATAGCTGGAAGATCAACCCATACGAGATCATCAGGCTGATAAGCTGTATGGCGGATATGGCGGTCATAGTAATGCTTTTGCTGTGCTCGAGCTGTCTTGATATTTTCTGCAACAGTGGTGAAAGCAGAATGGCCAAGCATAGAATGCACATATTCATTTGGGGTTCCTGGAGTAGCTCTAGAAGATGCTATGGGAACACCCAGAAGAAAATCAGCAGGAAGCGAGCTTCTCTGCCATGTGCCAAGAAAATGGTGTGTGTTTGGTGATGAATGAACACTTGTATTGTAAGCAAATTCAACCTGTTTTAAGTGGTCATCCCATTCTCCCCCTTTGGTATACAGGTACTTTGCAAGCTGATCTTTTATAGATCTATTGGCACGTTCCACCATACCGTCTGACATAGCGTGATAAGGGGATGTCCTTGTTTTATGAATCCCAAGTAGGGAGCATAGTTCTTTCACCAAGTCAGAGTCAAACTGCCGCCCTTGGTCAGTATGCAAACTCTGAGGCACTCCGTGCTGGCCCACATAATCTTCGAACAAACACTTAGCGATGGTTGTTGCGCGTTGATCAGCAACTGCATAGAGGTTGAGATATTTTGTAAAGTAATCCATTGCAAGAACATAACGGTTCCCTTTCTGAGTAACCGGTAACTCTGTTAGATCAGCAGCAATTTTCTCAAAAGGCATGCTTGTGATTATGTTTTGCATTGGTGCCTGCAGATGAGGCGTTGGTGGTCTCCTTGATTCACAGGCTTGACATTGAGCACACCACAGTGTAATGTCCCTAGACATGTGGGGCCAAAAACATCTCACTAGAGCACGCTGCAATGTCTTTTGTGCACTGAAATGTCCAGAAAGCGAGTGACCATGCAAATTCTCAAACACTTTCGGCTGAAGCGAAGGTGGAACTACAACCTGCAAGATCTGATCACCTGGTGGAGGTCTAACTTTACGGCAAGAACAGAATCCACAAAAAACAAGTCTTGGGAACTCTTTCCAGAAATGCTTCAGTCCGTCAGCAGTTCCTTTTAGCGTTGTATATGTAGGTCTCTTCTTATTTGATACCCATTCAGCGACTACACTTAGGACAGGATCAGCTGTCTGAGCCTGCTGTATATCTTCACTGCCCATACCCAGACATGCAATGCTGGACAAGGTAAAGAAAGAAGAATTTGAAGGTTCAACCACAAAACATGCATCAGAAGAAACAGGCTGTACAGAAGTAGAATACGGTCTGGTGACCGCAGTCTGAGTTGAAATGGACACTAAATGGACAGACTTGTTCTCAGTATTACTCAAAATTTCCCTACTCTCCTCGTCAGGTCGGCCGAGACATGGCATCTGCATTGGCATGTTTATGCCATTGCTCAATAGTCCAGTCATAGAGTTCAATCTCAAGAGCCCACCTTGCTCTGACGTTGGATCGCCATCCAGAACCATTCGCCTAAGACTAAGTAATGGCTTATGGTCCGTGATGATCCGAAAAGAGTGCCCCATGAGGTACTGACGGAAATGGCGAATGGACCAAACGATAGCCCACAGCTCCCTGTCATAGGTGGACCATCGTTTCTCCGTAGATGTCAAAACATGACTACCGTGAGCGATGACACTTTCTTTGTTGTCAGCATTCAACTGAGATAGAACACACCCGATGGCTGTGTTAGAAGCATCCGTGAAGAGTAAAAACTCTTTTGAAAAATCTGGGTAAGAAAGAATTGGAGCATTTGTAAGTGCATGTCGCAGGGAATTAAAAGCTTCCTGTTCTGTCTCAGTCCAAACAAACAACTTCCCTTTCTGAGTTAGAGCATGCAGTGGCTCTGAAATTTGAGCAAAGCAGTGAATGAAACGCCTGTAATATGAACACAAACCTAAGAAGGCTCGAATTTCTGTAGGACTTCCTGGAGTAGGCCAATCTTTGACCTTCTGAATATTTTTACCATCTGGCTGAAGACCCGCAGATGAAACCACATGGCCCAGAAATGTCACTTGTGGTTCAGCAAAAGAGCATTTAGCTGGTTTTAGCTTCAGGTTTGCTGCTCTCAAACGCTGGAAAACCTCTCTCAAGTGCTGTATGTGCTCACTGAAACTCTTGCTATAGACAATGATATCGTCTAAATATACAAGACATGTTTTCCAGGACAAGACAGCACTAACTGCATCAAGTGTTGAAAAGTAGGAGGAGCATTGACAAGGCCCATTGGCATCACTGTAAACTGATACAAAGCACGACCTAGTGGTGCTGTTTTGGTTTATCTGCCCTGAAGATGCACTTGCCAATATCGGATGAAAGATCCATAGTACTGAATATAGATGAACCTCTTAGTGCATCAATGTGTCATCTGTTCTAGGCAATGGATGGGCATCCTTAATGGTGACAGAATTAAGGCCCCTATAATCTACAAAACGCCAGGTGCCATCTTTTTCCTTACCATAAGGCGCAGCCAAGGGCTATGACTGGCTTCCACGATGCCTTTTGCCACCATGTCATCCACATGTGACTGAATCACCTCCTGCATCTTAGGCGAGTGCGATAAGCACGTTTCTGTATAGAATTGCATTGTCAGTATTGATTTTGTGTGTGACTATATTTGTTCTACCAAAGTCAGTAGGGCTCTTACTAAACACATCACAAAACTCATGTAACAATGAATGCAGTTCGTTCACCTGAATCAGAGAAACCCTTTTGACCTTCAAATTGAAGAGGTGACACCTGTGTAGAAGTAGACACATTACATACAACATCAGAGTGCTCAACAACATCATGGAGCTTATTGGGTGAACTCTCCCAGCTGCATACCTGGTTGCAGTACAAAAGGGCTGTTAGTTGGATTCATGAGCCGCACTACAGTTTGACCATTTTCCGCTATAGTAAGGGTGCGTGCAACTGCAATACCATCTAACGAATAGATATGGCTCAAATAACCCACAGTATCCATCTGCTAAACCTGCATTAACAGCAGACGGGATAAGTTGCGCTATACAGTCGTCTCACATTGAGCTGGAATGGTAGTTGTCACAGTAATTTGAGCTGTACAATGTACAGGGGTAAGTTGAGATTTGCTTAACATTGGCAAAGTTTGGTCATATAGGCAACATGTACATTTACCCACATTCAAGACTACCTGGTGTTTCTTGAGAAAATCCCAACCAAGAATGATACCCTGATTCATTTCTAATGACATGCATGTCATGCTGTAATGTCAGTGAACCTAATCTGAGGTTGACAGTCACAGTTCCGAGTATCTAAATTCTGACCAGTTACAGATTTTGACAGAAAGAAAGTACTCTTTAGTGGTCTTTTACGCAGTGAAGGAATTGCCATACGGGTAGTTTCATTAATGAATGAAATACTAGACCCAGTGTCTATCATGATGTGCATGTCAGTACCTTCTACAATACCACTGATGTGTGCTGTACTAGTGTCCGTCATGTCCGCAACAGGAGAATAACTAGTCTCTGGATGTCCGGTGTCTGTGGTTGTCATCTGTTTGTTGTCACTTGGGGCTGGTGGTGAAATAGCTGATGTGTGCCCCACCGCATCAGCTAACGGAAGTTTCCCTGAGGATAGCTGCGACGACCTGGGTAGACATCACACGAACCACTCTGAAGATCCAGGTTGTGCTGCTGAGGTCTGTAATGATGGTCCTGGTAGTCGTCAAAGGTGACATGCCTGTGATGAGGGCTTGGGCTGCGTCGATGTAATGACGAGTTGTGGGAAGCCATGGTGTTGTGCTGTTGTCCCTGTCTGTCATTCACATAGTGGCCAGTGTCGGCTGCAGTGGAGTATTTTGGAGAATAGTAATCCTCAAACCTCTCTCCCTACGGTGCGGTGAAATCCACTCTGTCATTATGCTGGTATGTGTCGTCCCGTTGTCGGTAAAGGTCTCTGGCGGCTGGGAGATCTTCGTAGATGCCAGGTGATGAAGAATGTGCATCAGGATGTTTGGTTGAAAAACGACCAGATGATCCACTACATTCTGTGGCATATCTTGTTGGACTAGCATGTCTCATTGAACTATGACGATGTGGTGATGGCGTTTGAGATCGGCTGCGTTGATCATACAGCTGAAGTTTCAATGCTGAGACATCCTTACTTAAATCTTTGACTGTGTTTGTAAGATCAACCACGGCTTGCTTCAAAGAGAGTGTTTGTGTCGAAATAGCATTCACTGACTGTGCCATAATTCTCTCTCATTGAAGATGAAACTGGCTGTATCAATTTGGCTGCTGTCGTGCCGTTCAGCTTGACTTGGAAGGCCTCTTTGAACGTTTTCACACCCTCTCGTGACATTTAATCTGGGTTCCTGATCTAAACCGCTAAAAATCGTGACAGTCTCATGTATTCAGATGCATTCTGTTCGAAATCAGGAAAAGCTTCTTTGACCAGTCTACATATGTCTGCTGCATACACTTCCATTGGTTCATTAGGCAATTTTATGGCGAATTTGGAAATGTTTGAAACGATGCTATGACATCCTTCTGTTCGCCTCTTGTAATTCTTTTTCGCTGCCTTGAATGAGTGCTGAGTTTCAGATGGAAAATTGTCCCAAACAATGAACAGTTCAGGTGGCAGTCTAGTAGGCAACTCTGCTGCTAGCACTGCATCCAAATCAACACCCTATCTTTATAGCGAGCCTCTTGAATCACCTCCAGCCCACAGCTGAAAAGACTCAGTGCCGTCGTTGCGAAATGGCGGCGGTAAAGGAATGTCTTTCGGGTAGTTTGGCGTGAATGAGCACTGTTCCTCCTCCTCATCTGACATCTCTTAAGTTTATGAGCGGCACCGACCACCGAGTCCCGCTGGTATCACAGATGCAGACACTGCGTCGAAGGCGCCCGGTGAAGAAAATAAAAAAATTAAAAAAAAAAGACACTCGAATATCCGACGAAAAGAACACCGCTGCCACCAGTGTAACGCTTGCTTCAGCGCTTGTGGGTGTTTTTCGGGGCTCTATCTGAAGATTTAAATAAATAATACCCTCGAATACTGACGAGCTCTTTTTCCACACTTTATTCTCTCTTCCTCCTTTTCTCTCCTCCTCCCCCGTCAGAATAAAAGTCCTCATAACTACAGACACTTTAACATAGGGGATTTCCTAAAACAAAATAAAATTGTGTTTAATTTGAACTCTTACATTAGTTTAAACGTTTAACCTAGACAAATGTGTGCTATTAGACAGGTCGAGCTGCTCTTGTCAGTATTGTTTCCTGACGGCTAATCCTTTTCATCACCATAATAATTGATGGATTTCTAAAATACAAAAATAAGGAGGAATCCTAAAACAAGCCCGATGCCCGGCCCGCATCTGGCGTGAAAATTGTCCCGCCATAAACTAAGTCGAGGCTGAAATGTGGGGCTCTAAAGTGCAGCTTGTTGCGTTTAAGTGGCAATAGGGGTGTAACGATATCACAAACCGAACCGAAAGATCGCGATACACCACCCACGATACGAATCGCGGAACTCTCGTGGCGTACCGCGGTACTCTAACGCCCCCTGCTGCCCATTGTTGAGGTTAATGGCACTTATCTCTAACTAACTATTAATTTAAACAAATTTTTCTTTGCTAACATTTGATTTAAATTGTATTAGTAATGACTAATAAGAGCTTTTTAAATTTGTTCTAAATATTATATTCTAAAGTTATTGTTTTCCCAGTGCATGTCATTTCCCGTGACTTGGGAGTGAGCGTCACACTCGGTTGCTAGTATATGCAGGATGGCTGCTTTACATAGTACTGAAATTGCAGATCCCCCGGACACATTTAAGTCTCCTGTGTGGGAACATTTTGGTTTTCCAGTGGAGTACAGGAATGGAATTCGTGTCGTAGACACAGCGCACACAATCTGTCGTAACTGTTTCACAAAACTCTCTTAGGGGCCGGGCCGTTCACATATTGCTTAAAAACGCTAGGTGCGCTGCTTTCTCCTTTTTCCAAAGCGCTCGGGCGGTTGCTCTGCGGAGGCGTTTGTCGTTGCTAAGCAACCATCAGCTGGGCTCTCCGTTACAGGAAGGAAATTTCGTCACATGACCTGCGGTGCGCTTGCGGCATTCTGAAAAGTTGAGATGTTTTTATCTCGATGCGGGCGCGGACGCGCCTGGAAAAACAGCGGCGTCGCTTCCATTATGGCGCGCATACCGTGCGTCTACATTTGAAATAACGAACTTGGCGCAAAAGGCGCGATATGTGGCGGCCCCTTATCGACAGGAAACACGTCTAATATGCAAGCGCATCTCCGGAGACATCACCTCAACATTGATATAAGCAGCACACGTAAGAAGCAGCACACGTAAGAAGCCTCAAAAACAGGAAACTTTTCCCACTGACTTTAGAATGAAGCTACAAGCTAACTCCAACCGTGCTCAAACAATTAACGTTACAAAGTCAATATGTGTTTTCATGGCGCTAGATATGCGGCCGTTTTCCACGGATTCACACATTTGCTAAGTGTGTTGGAGCCAAGATACCAATTACCGAGCCGACCGCATTTCAGTCAGAATGTGCTGCCTCACCTTTACAGCGAAGTAAGAGCCAAACTAGTGAAGGACCTGAGCAATGCTAAATTCATTGCTTTAACTACGGACGGGTGGACCTCCCGTGTAACTCAGTCTTTCATGACGATCACGGCGCACTACATTACGGACAACTGGGTGAATAAATATCCCGTTTCGTAGACACGCGCTAACAGTTTACTCTGTTAAGCTGGCTACACTAAAGAGAGAAATGTTTTATTCTGACCAGTCTACTTTGGAGGTATTTAATTCATTTTTGTTTACGCCGGTATGCTGACTGCACTAAAAATGTGAAGCCAAAGTTAATAAAGAAAAAGTTAAGTCAAGTTATTGTTGTTTTTATTATTGGAGTTAAGTGAATCTATTGTTCCTTTAGTATTGCTGGTAAGATGACATGAACCCTACTCCCACAGCAAACAGAACCGAACCGTGGCTCCAAAACCGTGAACCGAACCGAACCGTGCCACTGGTGTATCGTTACACCCCTACTATAGATTGATTCCTATTAAAGTAACTGTATTGTTTTTTTTCAGTCAAGAGTAGCGAGTTATGTTTTTCTCTATGGTTTTGTTGTTTTAACATTAAAGAATAAATTCAGTCATCTGTCTGTCGATTCTGTCATAGTGTTTTATATTAATACCATCATTTACTCACTCAAAATTAGTTTTAAACCTGAGTGAGTTTCTTTCTTCTGCTGAACATACATGCTATTTTGAAGAATGTGGAAAACCAAAGAGTTGCTGGTCCACAGTGACTTCCATAGTATTTTTTTATATCCTACTATCAAGTGGACCAGCAACTGTTTGGTTACCCACATTCTTTGAAATATATTATTTTGTGTTCACCACAAGAAATAAATTAATACAGGTTTGGGACAACATGTCAAAATTGTAGGGTGAACTATCCCTTTAATGACAGTCGGCTGCATGTTTAGTTTTGTCCCTTTAAGAGCTGCACGCATCTAATATACAGGCACGCTTCGGTTCCACTCACCGGTTTAATTTCATTTTAAACATAACCAACTATATGTAAACCTTGTCTATATGTAAACCTTGTGTGTTTTGACAGTATTGGCTCAAAAGATAACTTAGTTGAGTAATCAGGCGCTGTTAGACAGGCTTTTTAGTTGGCGTTTGGTGCACGGGCTCAGAAAAAGCACACTTTAGACCAGCGCGCGAATTAAAAGCTTAACCTGCTTTAGCTCCCGGTCACGTGGCACATGCTGTGCAGTAATTCTTGAACGTTTAGCAGAGAACTGTAGAGGTCACACCCAGTGGTGTAGTGGAGGGTATACGCAGGTATACGCGATACCCACTTCTTCATCAGTCGGCATTCCGTATACCCACTTCTAAATCCCGTCTGATGCGCATCATTCAGTAGTGTCCTGCATTAGCGAAAATCATGAAAGATCAGCTCGAGTAGCTAACCCAATCAAATTGTGAATATATGCAAATATCCCTAAAAACACCCCGAGGAGCCGGCTTCCTTGAAATATGATAGCAACCGCCCCACCCACGATAATCTGCCAATCTCCAACGCCATTGGATCAGAGCACTGTCAATCATTACTTGATTCGCTGCCTGTCATTTTAGCAATGTTCAGCGCCATTTCAATTAATGAAATTAATAAGAAAGATGAAGAGAACTACTCAAGCAAAATTTGTTTTCAGAATTACAAACGACCTTGCAATTACAAACTACATTGGCGCTGTTAGCCAGCAGCTCAGCTAACGATAGCGATGCTACAACGATGCTGTTAGACAGTACCGCGGCAAACGTGAGTCAAGCGACCGTGCCCACGCCCACGCCCGCTTCGTCCACCCTGAGAGAGGGTGCCGACAACAGAGATTCTGCCTCTTCAACTGAAGAGGTTAACCAAGGTGAGCACTTTTTAACAACATGACCTTGTAAATTGTGTTAACATATGTTAGGGCTCAGCCTCGAAATTACCATATTGCTGTCATTGTATATCATGGGAGAAAAAGTCAGTCACGCATAAAAAAACTGTAATTACGATTCACCCACGATTCTGAACAAACAACATAGCATGTAATTTACTATAACAAAATTCTGACAAAATGTTAATTGCTGCAGCCTATTTCATTTTTTACATTTTAATTATTTGAAAAATCGATTTTAATGAATAATTCAATGACTCATTCTTAAAGACTTCAGTTGTTTTATTACTGGACTATTAAGTATTTTTGAACAAATCTCTTGAATGAAAGATTCAATGACAAATCAATTTAGATTTCCCATTGTATGAAGTTTAGAAACAAAGTTTATAAACTAAGTTCGGGAGGAGCACGTCAGATACTCAGGCTAATTAGCACAGGTGGTACACAATCTAGGTAATCAACCCTGGGACATAAATACAGCTGTCTTACCTCCATCTAGTTGACGGTTAAGCAGCATCCCTCCACCACCCCTTCTCCACCAATATCACTAGAATTCTAATCACACGGGGGGGGGGTTCACTGGGTTCGGGCCATTCCCGGCTAGGAGCCCTCCCCCAGGACAGCACGCCTACAACGTATTACCATACACGGCAAATACGCATTACGTTTATCGTGCTAGTAGATGTAAGTGTGAAATCGTGAATTGTTGATTTTTGTCCGCATTGAATTACACCCCTGCTGCATGTAGGCTAAAAGCATGCTGTTGTCAGTTTGTGACAGTTAAACCATCCAGTGACCACTGCTGCATAGAAGGGGAGAGAAAGATGAAGTTGAACACTTAATTATTATTTTTGTATTATTTCTGCTTTCGATATAATATGCATCTCAGTTACTTGAATTTGTCCATTATTTTGACATGTAGGTTTTGCTACATGTAGGTTCCAATTTGTTAGTGAGGCTCTTTGAAATTCTTGAGT